>QYAL01000121.1:0-24573 GCA_003988805.1 Ploettnerulaceae sp. D365
AAGCAGCGCGCGCGCATTATGAGTTCATTGGTGGTACCCCCTGCTAGCGTAGAACCTGCGAGAAAGCTTGGCGGGACTGATACGCCGAATACCAAAGTAGGTTCCTAGATGGTGGATGTACGTGGGATCCTCCCATGTCTATTTTCAGGTTAGATGAGCGGATCGAGCGGTTGATACTCTGGTCTGGGTATAGAGGGTACAGTCAGCTTTGACTTATTCAAGTTTGCTCGCTCCGAACTTGCATAGAGCGGAATACCGAATACCATGCGATACAGTAGATATATGTAAATATACGGAAAAGGATTTATATTCTTGCACGCCAGAATATGACAAGTGGTACTGTAGTCATCGTATGAGGATCGTCAAACTTAATAATTGAAGCTTAAAATTAGACGTATTTACCGATTTACCAATTGCGTCATATTCCCAATGCATATCAATAAAACACATGCAAAAATAATTTTGCCACTCGTCGCCCTTAATCTTACCCACTGCCAACCATTTACACTTCTATCCTTCATGCCAGTGTATTTCCCAACTAACATGATCAAACTTTCATGCAGTTCCTCGTCACAGCTTCGCTCTCCCAGCCTCGATCGAACCCCAGGACGTCGAGTCTAAGGGTTTATATGACTGCCCATCCAGCCAGTATAGGATATCTTGATTGTTGGGATCAGACGCGACCCACGATTTTTTGATCAGGTCGTTCTTGGATTTTTTGAAGGTTGCGTTTGCTTCGATTCTGCGTGGTGTTAGTGGCCATTACTCGGGCTCCGCTATATTTCAGCCCGAAGGGAAAATAACAGATTGGAAGACACTTACTCTTTCGTGAGGCGCACAAGACGTGGCATGGCGTAGGCTGGAAGTCCGGTCTTCTTTAGGCCGGGGTAGAGATTCTTCATGAAGGCCTCGTGAGCATCGGAATCGAGCGTGATGGCGGTTGCGCCAGCTGTGCCATCGTATCTGGTTTCATTAGCGGCTTGCTTGGGTAGAAAAGAACGAAGGGACTCTACCCTGCAAGCTTGACACCATACACCACGGCATCCAATACCCCATCAAGTTGGGCGATATGATCTCTGACCTCGCCCGCGCTCACGTTCTCGCCCTTCCATCGGAACGTATCACCCATCCGGTCATGGAATCTTATCCAGCCCGTTTCCTCATGTATCACCAGATCTCCCATTTTCTGCCACAGATCTCCTTTCTTGAATACATCAGACATCAGCTTCTCATTGGTCGCCGCTGGATTGTTCGAATATTCGGTTAACAACGCTCTATTCTTCACTCTACCAACCACTTCACCTGCTTCTCCGATCTTAGCCCGGACGCACAATCCAGTCTTTGGATCTCGGTATGGTTGCTCTGTCTCTGGATCTACTCTTATGATCAGAGTATCTGTCTCCAGGAGCCGCCTTAGCGGACCTGCGAATCCGACCTTCCCAGCGCCCCATGCTCCTGCTGCGACGTTATCGAACTTTGCTAATCCTTCTGTGGAGCGATAGAATTCCCGGATTTCTGGGATGCCAAATCGCTCCTTGAACTTCTCCCAGATCTCACCCCGAAGGCCATTCCCAGAAGCAACAATGCATTGGTGGCCACGATCATAAGGGCCAGGCGGAGAATTTACGAGATACCGACACAACTCGCCCACATACAGAATTCTTGTAGCTTTGCTTTCCGTTACATCTTTCCAGAATCGGGATGACGAGAACTTTCTTGCTAAGCAAATTGTGGAGCTGGTTCCGATGCCATTTGAGAATGCTGTGAAAATTGCAGTTCCGTGGAAAAGTGGCAGTGGCGAGTAAACTCGCATCGGGAAATACTTCTTGGGGTTTGCCATATCCTGGGATATCGGCGTGGCGGTGACACATAGCATGATGTTACGGACGGCGCAAGCTTTTGGCTTTCCTGTTGTTCCGGAAGTGTAGATAAGACATGCTACGTCAGTAGGTGTGGCTTTTGCTGGGGGAGATATGATTGATGGTGTGGGCAAATTCTCTGATCCGAGGGTGATGATGGAGGGGTCACTGAGTGCAGGTGCGTGATCAAAATTGCCCAAATTCAGACTGAAGTGTCGAGTCGAACTATCGAGGAACTGCGATAGATCTGGGGTCGAGATGATAGCTTTGGCGTTTGCGAGATCTAAGCAATGTTTTAAAGTGGCATCTACTTAATCAGTATGAAATTTTTCATTGGATGGATTGTATACGTACCTCGGAGACTGGTGTTGATTAATCCAGCCACAGCACTCAATTTTGACAGAGCAAGAATGGTGACGACCATCTCGGGCGAATTACTCGTAAGCATCGCAACACAGTCATTCTTCTTGATACCGTCGGCCTCTAAAAAGGCTGCAAGCCGCACAACATCTACAGCCTGTCAGTCAATTGATCATCCGGAAGCCAACCTTCGATAACAACTGACCTCTTTTCAACTCGCCATAGGTCCAAGTCTTGCCCTCAAACCAAAGAGCTTCGATATTGGGATCTACAGAATCGAACATCTTGTATATTGTGCATGTATCGCCCAGACTCTGGATCTTCTCTCCCAACCGCCGTTCCCACGCACGATCATGACGAAGATTCTTTACATCGATGCTGAGGGATAGTTTCGCATTTAAATATGCACCTGCTGCTACAGCAGCGGCGGTAACAACTGCTCCCGTACCCAAATCCATCTTCGTGTTTGTCCTTTTCCTCTTCTCCTTTCTTCACTTCTCACTATATTCACTGTCGTCCAAGGTCAGAAGCTGATGTGAGATCTAAGCTGGATGCAGAATTCTCAAGAATCACGAGGAGGGAATTGACGAAGAATCTTTCAGAACATATGGTCAGGGACGAGATAGTTATGCCTCGGGGAAATCGGTTGTGTTCAGTCGAGGTCCAGTCAACAATCAATTATTTTGATGACTTTTGCGGCAGTTGAGGTGTCTTTACTGACCGAGCAGCCGTTGCCGTGATGTTTACCCGGATGGTGGGACAGGCTGGGGCAGGCAGGTTGGGGGGATACAATGTGGGGCTTTACGCTTGCCCCACAATCGCCCCCCCCTTTCTCCCCCAATCAATCGCCTTCCCCCGCGATACCTCGGTGTTTCTAGACGCAGTGGGGAAAATTGCTGGATGAGCTTTTATCCCAAATGTCGGCTTCTTCTCCCTCTTCTGTATATCCTCATGAGCTCTGTTTTGATACTTTGTATGCCTCTTTGCTGTTAAATCGTTCTTAAATTGTCATATTGCCATATTGTTATTTATATATATACTGTACGATACAACATCATCATCAACATGGCCTCCGCAGGTCAACGACTCTCATCGGTACTGGGCCATCTGAACCCTCCGTCTTCTGAGAGCAGTGGTAGAGCCAAGCTACTACAGAAGAATGCCGACGATATTGTTTGTGGCTTTCCCCATCTTCTCATCCTCATGCTGACATTCCCAGGTCATCACCTACGCTGCCCGAACACCCCTAACAAAAGCAAAGAAGGGTGGCCTGAAGGACACCAACATTGACGACTTGCTCATCGCATTCCTCACAGTACTTAATATTTTTTCCCGGAAACTACCAGCAATGAGCTAATCTACTGTTTCTAGACTGTCCGCGAGCAATGCAACCTCGACCCCTCTCTGATTGAAGAAGTCTGTCTTGGCAATGTCCTTGCCACTGGGCAGGGCTATGTGGTTCGTTCTGCAGTTCTTGCAGCTGGCTTTCCCGTCACCGCCGCGGCATCAATCGTGAACCGCTTCTGTTCCTCCGGCCTACTCGCAGTCCAGCAAATCTCTAATCAAATAATCGCCGGCTCAATCGATATTGGCCTCGCTCTTGGCGCAGAAAGCATGTCAACATGCCCAGATGATGGTATCCCGAAATGGATTGGCAAAAAGGTGCAAACCCATGAAATCGCAAAGCAGAATATGATGCCTATGGGACAGACGAGTGAGAATGTTGCGGGAGATTTTAGCATCAGCAGGGAGAAGATGGACGAGTTTGCGGCGAGGAGTTTCCAGAGGGCCGAGAAGGCGCAGAAGGAGGGTTGGACTAAGGATGAAATTGTTCCTGTGACTGTCAATTTCACGGACCCAAAGACTGGGAAGACGGAGGAGAAGACACTCACACTCGACGAGGGCATTCGTGCTGGAACGACTGCCGAGTCGCTTGGCAAGATCCGCCAGGCGTTTCCGCAATGGCCTCCTAGCAATACAACAGGTGGCAACGCGAGTCAGATCACGGATGGTGCAGCTGCTGTACTGTTGATGAAGAGAAGCAAAGCTGCAGAGCTTGGGTTGAAGGTGATAGGAAAGTATGTGCAGGCAACTGTGGTAGGTCTGGCGCCGCGGATCATGGGGATCGGACCTGTATTTGCTATTCCGAAGGTGCTTAAAAAGGTCGGCCTCAGTATCGGAGATGTAGATGTGTTTGAGATCAATGAGGCATTTGCTAGTATGGTGAGTAGTTCTCCTTAGGACTTGACAAGATATTGGAAAAGGATACTGATGATTTGAACAGGGAGTTTATTCCGTCGAGAAACTTGGCCTTGATCCAGAAAAAGTTAATCCCAGAGGCGGAGCTATGTAAGTTATTCTTTCTCTTTTCCAACTTCTTACCTTGACCAACCATTTGGTATCATTCCACAAAACATCGCTGACGATAAATCTACAGTGCTCTTGGCCACCCTCTCGGCTGCACAGGAGCCCGTCAAGTCGTCACTGCGCTCTCCGAACTCCGGCGGCAGGACAAGCGCATAGCTGTGACATCAATGTGTGTCGGTACTGTAAGTTATATAGCAACTTCACTCTCTGTTCGTTAGCTCATCGCAATATAGGGACAAGGAATGGCAGGAGTTTTTGTCTCGGAGCATTGAATCTGTTAAGTCGCGTTTGTTTTATGGGCGGCATTACTAAATGTAAATACAAGATCGATGTAAATGATCAATATGGTGTTTCAAGGTTCTACTTAAGGCTCTGTTAGCATTAAAGTTAGTGAATATGGGAGTTAAGACGGAAATTTGAGCTTTAACTTTTGAAAATGGCATTTTGCTGTCACTGCCTTTTCAATTGCTCGATGGATTGCAGAGCCTCAGGAAACCTAATGGATATTTCACGGACAAACGAGGAAGTATCCGCCATCTTATCAAAAGATACTACACAAAAAGTGTTTCCAGTCAGACATACAGTTCGAAGACAGCCTTGCATTAACTTACATCTGCTTTTCCTAAGTTTCTATTCGTCCTGGATATGAAGAGCTCTCTCACTACCTGCGTAACTGCACTAACAGCTTAAATTTCGCCGTGGCCAAAGATATATACCGCAAGAAGAGTGATCATAATAATAGAATCCTTATTCTAATATGAATTTACTTTGTTTCCCATCAGTGACTCAACGATTTTATGAAAGATAATTTTCTTCTACGTGTGTATCAAGAGATTTTTGATTTTCTTGACGACTTGAAAACTACCCCGCATTACCCCGCACTTAACTGAAAACGCCCCTGTAACCGTGAGCTGACTGCTAGAAATAGCGATACTTGTATGAAATTTCATACCCAAATTGAGAGCCGATGGATCTGATTTGTCTACTCCCCTCGAAAGTATATCATCAATTATTGCATTCTGTTGCTAGAAAGTCAACATGATTCTCCTCCTCTTTCTCATCCTCTTCCTCACAAACGGTTAGCTCCCACGCGGCCTCCGCAACAAGCACCGACTCATCCGCCCTATATTCCTCCAACCTCGCTCTCTCCTCCTCAGTCCAAAGTGTCGTGTTTCCAATCAACATGCTCAACGCCAGCCTTCTTGCCCTCTCATCCGTACTCCCTTTCATCTGAAGCTCCGGTTCTAACAAATCAACGCCGTCCCCTTTCCACGCACCGCGCGTATCTTCAAGACACTCCACCGCTGTATGAAGCGCATCGGCATGCAGCTGTGGTACGATCTCGAAGAGGTATGGACGGAGTTCTTCCCATAGGAGTCCTTCGAACATCAATTTCACGCGCCGCGTTATGGATAACCGATCGGATTTGAAAATGGAAAGGAGGAGATGCGTGATGGGGCGGAGGTGTTTGCGGTTGGGGTAGGGAGAGACGATGTCCATATACGTATCATGTACGCGTTTGAGGGTTCTACGCTGCGTCAGGAGTTTGCGGTAAACACCACCGATCTGCTCGAGATTTGCCTTGGCGTAGGTCTCGAAGACTGCCTTTGCTGCGCCGACGCATTCATCGTTGAGGTCGGAGGAGATGAGTTCGAAAAGGCGAGGACCGAGAAGGCCCTCGGGATCATGGACGGGGTTTGTTTCGCAGCGCTTTAGGGCGGCAATGCGGACTTCAACTGATTCGTGATTGAGAAGATGGAGAAGGACTGCCAAGAGTGCCTGCTTTTGTTGCGGTGTTAAGCCATCACTGGGGATGTTACATACTGCCTTTGCGATCTTGGTGGTTGGATTTCGCGCTGCTCTATTGAACATCTCCCATGTCTCGCTGCGGTTGAGGTATAACCATAAGGCTCTGTACAGGGCAACTCGAACATCGGGATGAATATCTAATTTGTCTGTCTCGAGCAGATACCGGAATGCTTCATCTGTACTCAGCTCACCAATTAGACGGATAGTCTCTTTCTTGACTGTGATTTTCGTCTGTGGGATTGATTTCAGCAGCTGAAATACTCGATCCTTTGGTAACGACTTGAGTATATGTCGCAGAGAGTAGATGGCGATTCTAGCTCTTCCATCTGAAAGGGCTTCGATGAGGACTGGAACTCCTTCAATTCCATCGAGGCGGCCCAATGATTTCAGAGCTGTTTCCTGGAGAGCAGGCTCGCCGCCCCTCGCAAGCTCCAATAGATGGTTCTGGTCAATGAACGGCAATAAGCTAAGCTGTTTGACGCATCCACTCTTAACCTCTGATGATGTATCTTCATCGCTGATGTCTTTGAGAAGAATTTTTGCGAGAGCTTCATGTTGGCTAGGCGTCCAGAACCAAAATCCATCACGCAACGTCTGAAGTGCATTTCTTCTCTCTTTTGGCTCCTCTTCAGAGTCGAGCAAATAAGCACCGAGCAGGTTTTGCTGCCGAAGGTTCACATAATTAACAACTTGTTCATCTAAAGCAATTGACGAATTGTTAGGCAATAATGGAGGAAGCACTCGACTCCAGGATGCTGGCCTATTCTTTCTGAGCGTATCCAGCAATTGACTATAAAATGGCTTCTGAATATCGGCCATCCCAAGAACCTTCTCGCAAGCATCCAAGTATTCCGGCCAGTGTTTGATGTACGAGTAGAACAAGTATTGCAAGGTAACAAAGTATGAGATATCCTTCTTTCGCAATATCTTCTCCAAAATCGGTGCCACTTCCTTGCTGACAACTGCCATGACATCCTTTACCCGGACGGGCCCTGAAAGTGTAAAGGAAAACATCACATTGTGGCCCTCACGCATGATGAGGCTTATTTGATGTGCAGCCCAGCTTGGATGTACGGAGAGGATCTTATTGACTAGGTTGAGCAAGGAGTAGATAGTCCTCTGCCCAACATCGGCGCAATCTAGACTGTTCCGGATTATGTCTGCAAGAAGCTCGAGGTGGGTTTCCGTCCAGCGAAGTGGAGGGAGGTCGGCCAGAGCAGAGATCAGCTGGGCTCTGACAGGATCCTGCTCGTTCTTTCGTGTCAGTACAAATCTGATAGCATCAATGATATGCGTGTCGTCATATCGAGCGGCTTTGATCTGAGCTGTAAGTGCTGCTGTGCGGATCGCGGCATCTCCGGACTGAATGAAAGGTATCTGCAGCTCGATGGCTTCGTCACGAACTTATTAAGCTTTAAATGCCGACGAGCCTCCTTGATGCGCTCCGTTGTTGGAAGCCGTCTGAGGACTGTCATCGGCAGCGTCCCATCTTCATCGCACCACTCCTTACAAAATTGGCTGTACGCCAGCTGACGCTGCTCAAGTTTGAACCCGAAGAACTCCCATTGTTCTACGATCGCAGGGTATCTTTCAAACAAGAGCCGAAATAGTGATATAGGTAGTTTCCGGAGTGCGCGATACTCCCAGTCCTCGAATTCATACTTGGGGATACTCTCCTCCCTGTCTAGAACAAACTTCGTAGCCTCTTGGGGGATTTTATTCATCAACGCTTTGACTGGGAGCCATGAAAGTGATATTTTCTCGACGGCTTTCCGAGCAAGTTCGATAGCGAAAGAGGTGGTGTAATCATGTGATAGCCACTGAGTAAGTACAGCATTTACTCTACCGGTCAAAGACTCATCGTCAAGCTCTGCGTGTTCGATACATCCATTCAAAGTAGTCTGAGCTATCTCGGGATGGTATTTTGCCAGATTCAACCAGTTTAATTTTGTGAACTGGTCGAGCAAGCTGGGGAGATTTCGCTCTACCATCGCCTTCGACCCAAGAAGGAACAGGTTTTGAAATTCTTTCTTGCTATCATCTCTCTTTTCCAAGCCCTCCAAAAATTTCTCAATGGCACCGTACCTCTGTCTGCTGCGCCGCGCATTACGAATGCGGCGAAGTGTCTGGATCTGAAGGTAGGCCGGCACAGAACTTAGAGCATGAATGAGCTCCTCATCATTCCCTATCAGCGCAATTAATTCGATCGATCGCTTCCTGAGGTATTTGGAAGATGTGGCTGATAGGATCTGCTTGGCAATTCCTGTGTCTCGACTCCCGTAGCATGTTTCCAAGCTGAGCAGCTGTTCATACAATGACCCCAATGCTAGCTGACTGATTTGAGCTTTGGCATGTTCTGCATCTCGAGACTCCGCACCCAGCTTCACCATGCGCGCAACACGTTCCGAGTGAGGGAGCTGATCGCATTGCTTGAGGAGATGTCGATTCTTGATCTCAGTATCCATATCTCCTGACATTGAATATTCGCCAATTCGAACAGGCGGTCGTGATCTTGAGGGTAATGCTGCTAAAGTCAGTTCGGAGAGTGGAACCTGCATGTAGTCATCAATCTGTCAGCTGTAGGCAGATGTAAGCAGCCTGGGCCATCACATACAGTAAGTCCCCGCAATACTGCATGAACGAGTGCGTGCCGCTGCCCCTAGATTAAGGGGGTTCTTAAGCGAAGATCCTATTGATGTTGGATGCAAGAGCTCGGCACGTG
Organism: Ploettnerulaceae sp. D365; assembly: GCA_003988805.1. Classification (NCBI taxonomy): domain Eukaryota; kingdom Fungi; phylum Ascomycota; class Leotiomycetes; order Helotiales; family Ploettnerulaceae; species Ploettnerulaceae sp. D365. Next base: position 9,118 of record QYAL01000121.1, read on the forward strand.
ATACATAGCATCTTCATGAGACTTTGGACTTGTGTCTCTTGGGTTTGAGGTAACCTGGGCGCTACTGGATGTGCTTTGCATCGTCATTTGTGAATTCTATTAAGTGCAAATAGGACTGTAGCAGGCGGAATCATTCGTTAGTAACTCGGTTATAGTTCAACTTTCGGGATTTTAGATATCCTAACATGAACTCCATTAAGTATTGCTTTACCAAAACTAATAAGTGTGATAGATACAAAGAAGAAGAAGAAGAAGAAGAAGAACCATAAGATTCACATTGAAAACCTCTTAACTTATATAAAATACTATTACCAGATTCTGAAGTCCGCATCTTTTCCTCACTTCTCAAAACATCAATCCATTCACTCACTCAGCTCAAGACATCACCTCTCCGCATAGCGCTTACCTACAAACAAACTCACTCCTTCTCCCTAGCCTCTAGCGTATGTCAGATCTAACACACATATACAAATACACATAAAATCAACCACAAACCCAACCTCCGCTCGCATGATTGATTCCAATTTCCAAATGTAATTGACGCTGTCAATCTGCTTAGCTAGATGAAGAACACTAACCACACCGTATCCATCTAATGATCTGAAACTGGCTGCGGGCTGCTGGTAGTCTAGATAAGTAGCATCTTGGGAATAAACACGTGATGGATTTTTTGTATATCGATGTTCTTTTTTTGGAGTTTGTGAGGAAAGGAAAAAGGGGCAGGAGAAAGGAGATGGTATAGGATTGAAAGAAAGAAATATTTATTTATTTTGTTGTTGTTGTCAAAGGGAGTCTTGCTATCATTTCCTTTTTTTTTCTTTTCGCGGTTTATACTTAGTATATTATATTATATCGTAAGAGGAAAGTGAACCTTTATTCATTTCCATCTTTCTTTGGACCCGGAGAGGAATTTTTCAGAATCAATTGAAACCAGTATGTATAATATACATGTACATATCGAATACTATATATCAATCAGCCTTCCCCCCGGCCCTTCATCCCTGTAGTTTTTAGAGGCAACTTCATTTATTCGTAGCCTCAACTCCGTATCTGTTATCTTCTTACAGTTAGTTAGGTGATAGAAATCGGAATGATATATAATACATGTGAGAATATGGAGGGGACCAGGCTGTAGTAGTCAGTATTATGCGATTGATTCACTGCTAGCTAATAGATGCGGTTTTGTGATTCCCTTGATTTGATTTCCTTAGCTTCCTTCTTTCCGGGCTGGATTTCTAGTAAGGCAACTTACAGGAGGACTATGGCTACTACTCACGACTCACGAATCGTGATCTCAAACCCAAGATCAACGCTGCAGGTAAGGGCTAATGTTGTTTGTAATTGATAGAGGAGTCTTTGCAAGTAGATGGCGCCATGGTGGAGGTAGGGAATGAGCTTGCTTATTATTGTAGTTCATGTTTGTGTGTGTGCCTGGATATGGTTGTGGATGGTAATAATCCTAATAGAAAAAATACCGTAAGCATCACTGTCATTATAACAGTTACTATCACCGCCACCCTCCCTACCACAATCCTCATATCCACCAATCCGCTTCCTATCGTCATTTCTATCAAATTCAGGTTCCGAATACAATCTAGAGATATATTTCAAATAAAGTCTCTCTTACTCTAACCTTTACCTTCACATTCATCCTCACAGTGAGTAAGTAACCATCCCAATACAAGCTTCACTGAAGTCGAAGTCGTTAGTCGTCGAAACGGAGATGACGTGTTACTATGAGCTGTATAATTTCGGTTTGATTAACCAGTGAGAATCCTGATGTGAGTGGAGGGTTACTTGTCTTTTATATTTGCATTTAGATTACGCTAATTAAACTTGTATGGTATGGTATGGAATTGAATGGTATGGAATACGCTAATTTGTAAGTCGTTGTTTGTCATGTGTTAACAAGATAGGATTATATAAACGCACTCGTTTTCAGATCTAAAAAGTCCTCCTCTTCCCCTTCCCCTCTTTCCCCCTCTCCCCTCCCCCTTTATCTAAAAAGCCCATCCTATAAACCAACCCCCCAACCCCCCAACCCCCCCCCTATTAAAAAACAATCCACCTACACTACCCTTCCCCGTCAACCTGTATTTACGTACATATACTTAGACCATAAACCATAAGTTATGAGTTTAATATAATAATAAGAAATCGGAAAATCTCGGATGGGAATAGATGCTGTCAAGGTAGAGAGAGATATAAGGAGGGAGAAAGAAAGAGACTTCTGAATTTCCTTATATTCAACCCTCAACCTCCAACCCAAAATCCCAAACCTCCAAAATCTACCTACCTACCAGCCAACCAACCAACCCTATCACCTCCTTCCATTTCCATTTCCATTTCCATCATAAACAAAAACTCCTCTCATCCTCCCTCCTATCTCATCCCCCCCCCCTTTTATATATATACTTTCATATCAAGATTCACAATTTTATACTATATATATATACTCCCTCCCTGACCCCACCCCATCCCATCCCTAACCCCCACCTCCCTCCCCTCTCGATCATCTCCTTTCCCCCCTTCCAGATCCTCCCCTTCCCCTTTCCCTTTCCCCAGTCTTATATATATATATATATATACAACTCAACTCAACTCAACTCAACCCAATAAAAGAAAAGACAAGACAAACCGAACCTAACCGAACTTTACTTTTTTTCTCTAAAAAAAAAGAAAGACCAAAAAGACGAAAAAGAAAAAAAAAAAGAAAAAAGAGAGTGAGCGTAACGCCCTCAACATTGGAAATATCTTTATTTTATTTTATTTTTCTTTCATTCTTTTTTTTCATTTCTTGGTATCATTTATCAATCATCTCTCTTCCCGTAGACCATATACCATATACCATATACCATCCGAGCAGCGAAACCAACCTTTACGATGCTCCACAAACCCACACCCACACCCGCGATATATGCAGAGATATCCATCCTGCAAAGATAACAAACGCCGTGGCAAATGTCCCAGCTTCTGTGTACTGTGCCTGCCTATCTACGAATAATCCCCCACAAACCGTATAATGCAAGTAAAGGAAAAATCTCCGTCTTTCCTCCCGAGGCTCCGAGATGAGAATGAAATCCACGAGTCCTTTAAAAAGAAAGGACCAATCTAGATCCTGACACCATTCAACCCATTAACCAGTGCAGCCTCCCCATTCTCCCCATTGTCCACAGGCGATACCCGACCGATCTCCTCCGTGACCTTCTCCAGGCACCCGGCGGCAGCAGCCACGAAGCCGAGGTACGGCTTGCTAGGATCAAGAACCCGAGACAGGTACTCCGGGTGGAACTGTACGCCCACATACCACGGATGATCCTTCAGCTCGAGGATCTCCATCCGCACGCCCTTGTCATCCTTCCCGACGAAATCCAAGCCCTTCTCGGCAAGCTTGGAGATGTACTCCGGGTTGACCTCGTACCGATGACGATGGCGCTCGTGAATCTCAACCTTCTCACCGTACAGCTGGCGGAGACGGGACCATTCCGAGCCGGGTTGGAAGAGCGTAGGTCGAAGACCGAGACGCATGGTTCCGCCGAGGTTCGCCTTGTCGATCTCTGGCATGAAGATGACGACGGGATCCGCGCATTGTTCGTTCAGCTCGACGGAGCTTGCACCTTTGATGCCGCACACATTACGCGCGAACTCGATGACTGCGATCTGCATGCCGAGGCAGATGCCGAGGTAGGGTGTCTTGTTCGTGCGAGCCCATTCCGCGGCGCGGATCATGCCCTCAGTGCCGCGGTGACCGAAACCGCCGGGGACCAAGATGCCGTTCGCGGTGCAGACCTCATGCCACGCCTTGTGATAAGCAGCTGGATCGCCGGTTTTGGCTTCGTTCTCCAGGTGTGAGGCATCGATCCAGATGAGGTTGAGCTTCTTGCCGCAGCGCATGGCACTGTGCTCGAGGGATTTAATGACGGAGAGGTAGCTATCGTGTAGGTTGGTGTATTTGCCGACCAGGACGATGGAGACGGTGTCGAAGAGGCGGTCTTGTTGGGATGTGAGGTTCTTCCATTCGGTCCAGGTGCGTTGCCCGCGGTCGACGAGGCTTTGGGCTTTGGGGATTTCGTCGAGGAGGAGGATGTTGCGGATGGTCTTGACGAGACCTTGCTGCTCGAGGAGGAGAGGAACGTGGTAGGTTGACGAAACATTGTGAACAGCAATGACTTGCTCGGGTTCGACCTGGCAGAACATAGCAATCTTCTCAATTGTGCCTTTCTCTAGCGGAATATCGCATCTGCATGCAATCTACGACCATGAGCATTTCCTCTGCCACAAACATATGCGAACTCACCAGATCCGGAACCAAGCCAGCTCGTCCAACATCCCTGATAGCCTGCTGGGTAGGCTTCGTCTTCTGCTCTCCTTGAATGACGGGAATGAGCGAGACGTGAATCTGAAGGAAATTATTCTTGCCCGCCCGCCTCTTCAGCTGTCGCATAGCCTCAATGAATGGCGCACTCTCAATATCGCCCACGGTACCTCCAAGCTCAATGATGCACACATCTGGTGCCTCATTGGTATCATCGACCGGGATGCGAGCCACGCGCTCGATCCAGTCTTGGATGGCGTCTGTGAGGTGAGGAACAACTTGGACAGTCTTGCCAAGGTAGTCGCCGCGACGCTCGCGCTCGATGACGTGTTGGTAGATCTTGCCGGTGGTGATGTTGTTCTCGCGCGTGAGGGTGATGTTTAGGTAGCGTTCGTAGTTTCCGAGGTCGAGATCGACTTCTCCTCCATCGTCGAGGACAAAGACTTCACCGTGCCTAGGCGAAGAAATTTAGCAGGGCACTCGAGACTGCAGTGAAGCTCAGTTGAAGTGACGCATGTGAAAATCCATCCACAATAGCCCTTCATATCTCTCCACTCCTCCTCCTCTTCCTCAACACCAACACTAGTATAAGAGCACTCACTCGGTAGGCGCCATAGTCCCGGCATCAACATTCATGTATGGATCGATCTTGATACTCGAGACGTAGTCTCGTCAGCCCTCCCAGTTCCCAAGAGACAATCCGTAGGAGACTTATCTTGAGCCCAATAGTCTTCAGTAGCAAGCCCGTGGAAGAAGCTGTGCATCAAACAAGTCAGCCCAGATCTTTTTTTGATCTTATTCGTATTCGTCTTCATCCCCTCCTCACTCCCTTCTCCCCCTCCTTATCCTACTCATCGTCGTCATCTCCTCCTCCCTCCCCTTCCCCCTCCTCTATCCCACTACACCACTCCCCACCCCCCCAAATGAAAAGAAAACCAATACATACCAAGAACCCCCTTCCCAATCCCCGAGATAACACCTAATTTTCGTCAGCCAAAGCAAAATCAAAAGCCTTTTCGCGCGCGCGAAAAAAAATCCCATTCTTCCGTCTACTCTTCTCTTTCCTTACTGTTTTTTTTTTAAAGAAAAAGAAAAAGAAAAGAAAAAAAAGCTCACCTCCAGATACAAGCACATACTTCATCTTTACCAGCTAAATCGTAAGACGTTCGTTCGTTATGCTTTATATATTATGGTGCCGCCTTGCTGGTTTAAACCAGAGGGAAGGAAGGAAAAAGAGAAACGGTTTTTTTTTGGAGTTCTTCCCGCGTAAAAGGAAATTCTAACAGTAGCACCGAATCGTTGGTGGGGAAAGAGGGGAGGAAAATGACGCGCTAGGACTTCTTAGCGGTGAGTCGAGCTAGGCTTTTTGGGGATGACGCGTTAGGACGTGTTGGCGGGGTACTTTATGTGTTTGCCTTTTGCTTTGCCAAGCGATAGTTTAGAGCGAGGCTTGAAGTGAAAAAAAAACAGATGAGGGCAGTAGGGGTGATGTTCGAGCTTTTTAATCTTCATTAAAAGATAAAGTATATATAGACTTGTAGTCCATCTCTATGCGGGCGGCGACAACATCTGTGCCTAGGTATCACATCTTCTCGCAAAAACAGCCTGGTTTAATCCAGCCCAGCAATCAAATCATCATCACTCGTACTGCGTGAATAGATCATATCCAGAATGAACGCCTCTGCTTCCCAAATTGACTTGTTGACATACCGGCGCCTGTAAAAGCCTTTTGTAAAGAACAACCCAATGCACACCATATGTGATATACTCCAACCACCTCTCGTTCGTGTCGCATATAGCAAGTGTAGATCGTGTCAGGGCCAGATTATTCAAAGCCCTATCTTTCGGGCTCTAGTTCATCTGGGGATCATCTTTTTGTCCTCTTCCCTCTCTTACTCGAACTTTCTCCATCATCACCATCATCATCCTCCTCGTCATCGTCGTCATCGTCGTCTCTAGTATGACTTCCACTAGATTTGTTGTTGCCCTTCTTAACCGAGATCAAACATCCCTGATGCTTCAGCGTCTTGGTCAAGGCAGTGCTGGCGCGCATTCCGCCAAAGTCCTTGGCGTTGAAAACTTGAAATTCGCTACTCCAGATAGTATTCTTCACAGGCTCCGATGCCCCGGGTCCCATTCTGGAGGGATCAAGTTGAACCAAAGCGAATCTTAAGCTGTACTTTCCTGGAGTTCTCACACTCAAGTCCGGAAACGTGAAGAAGCATCCTTCCGCGCCGTGCTCGTCCTTGCCAACGAATGGAGACGAGACCAAAGTGCCCATCAGTCTCCGTTGCTGCCGTTTGTCAGTCGTCCCCGGCATAGCTGTGGCATCCGAATTCGTCTCTGGATCCCAGAGCGTACAATGGATGACCGAGAACGGACTGCGGATCAAGGTACTGATTTCAGTAGGCGTCAAGTTCGGACCAGTCACGCTCATCTGTAGGATCGGAGGTGGGTCAATCACACGACGATCGCGTTCACCAAACCCACATGCCCGAGCAGCAACTGGTTGTTGGCGCATACAGAGCGTGAATGTTCGTGAGGGGCGTTCCACCGCTGGACTGTGAAAGATTAGTCTAGTGACCTCAACACATCTAATACGACTTACCCGAGTCCTTCACTAAGGAGGCCAGATATCGGCATCTTAGCAGTTGGTGTTTGACAGGACATGCGCCGGGACGAAGATTCGGAAAGTGTCGAACCTCGGCGGGAGTAAGAATGCGGGTCTGGCACGAATGAATTCTGGGTTGGTGAAATGTTCTGTTCAGACGGGGAGTATCGAGAGGCGTGGTCAGCGTTGAATTCAGGACGGAACTCCGAACGATTCAATCCCGGATCGCGTTCTTTTGGAAGATCAGACTTTCTCTGTTTGACGGATTTGGCTTGCCTACGCTGAGAAGCTACAGCACTAGTCTGCGCTCTGTTATATGATTGATGATGTGGCAGAGACATCAGCATTGGTTCTGCAGGCCGCTCCAATGCGTGCTGTGAGCTCAGGGGTGGAGGTGGATGATATATGTGCTGTACAGGAGCACCGGGATCCATCTGGCTAGCGAATAGAGGATGTTGCGGCGGATGCGTCATATGGTATGGAGGTTGAAATTGCCGAGCCATGTAGGGATTCTGCGGATGGTCTTGTTGCACCGGCTCACGATTAAGTAGAGAGGACATCGGGGGTAGCATGGGTGGTGGTGGTCTTGCGGAATCACCGCTCTCTCTTGGATATGGATATCCAGTCGGCGGACCGCCGAAGCCTCCTCCAGGTGGTTGTGTTAAAGACATGATATCGTAAATAGTGAAAGTTCAGGTGATGTCGTAGGGCTTACAGAGATCCCAGTTGATTTACACGACTACGCTCATGAAAATATCCGGGATGGGAGGACTGACTATCCTGTAAAGCGGTCAGAGGATGAAGCCAGGTCTATGAGGGCGGGATATACCTCAATCGCATAAACGTCTTCTCGTACAGGAAGAGTGGTCAATGTGCCCTCTTCTTCGCGGTAACCTGGTAAAGTCTGCTTGCTCTCAGACAGTTTCATGCGGTACCTTGCTTGCGCCGTATCGAGGAGTGGGAGACAAGACAGCGTAGTCAGACTGCCCAGGTTTGCGACTGCCCACAACTACGACTTGGCACAGTCAAGTTTATATGATATCTGTTTGCGGCGGGCCAGCACGCGGAAGCTTGAAGCACTTGTCGATGAAGGTATTGCGAGGGCAATGGGACCAGGCAGCCAAGAGACAATTAGCAGGTCCGCGCGGTCGGAGTTCATGTACGGTGTGGTGTAACTATGCGACGTATAGGAAGAGATATGCAGTTGAAAGGGACGGAAGTCGTCGAGCCCAGGACTCAACGATTGAAGCGCTAGAAAAGAGGAATGAATAAATGCTGGAATCTTGACACTATATAGCGAAAATGACCCAAACACCCGGTGGTCGTGCAAGAGCGCAAGAGTGCAAGAGGGACGAAGGAGCCAACGACAGTCGCCAATCTACTTCTTCATGGCTGACCGAGTGGTCGGAAGGTGGATTGGGTACCAGCTGTACGGCTTCGGCAGTGATTGGGGTAGGATGAGCGAGTTTGGCGAGGTTGTACTGGAATGCTGGCAGTGACCGAAGGCTTCGAAGGCTTTCGTCTTCGCACGGTAGTAGTGGTAAGGTAGGTGGGTAGGGCAGTCTGTGAGTAGGGAGGTAGGGTAGGGTAGGTAAAAGTTGAGGTTGTGGTCGTGATTGTGGTTGTGGTTGTGGTTGTGGTTGATGTTGAAGCGGGAGGGGTGGATGAGTGGATGGATTGGATGGGTAGAGAAGGGTGGAGTTTGTGTAAGGAAGTGGAAAGGGAAGGGTTTCGTTTCGTTTCGGTTGGCAAATGGACGATCGAGGGCGGCAGGAAAAGAGAATCGGAGAATTTATGTGCTATTTATCGATTGACTGGGAAGAGGGGGCGAAAGAATGGGGTGGGGAGGGTACAGGATGATGTGGATCCGAGAGAATTATTTTGGATGGAACGATAATAATCCTAGATTGGGTATTCTAGGATTATTATTATTATTTCAGTGTAGAGGAGGAGGAGGATGAGGAGGAGAGAGAGTTGTATGATTGAGGATAGGATGGGATGAAGAGAAGAAGAGAAAGAGAAGATTAATAAAAAAAAGTGGAACAGGAAGCAGAAGCAGAAGCAGAAGAAGCAGCAACAAAGTAGAACGAGACAAGGAACAGGGAATGGAAGGAAAGCACTACCGCTGCTTCGTCCTGTCGTGCTTTGCTGCTAATTATTTTCTCGGGACCAGGGGTATTCCAGACATCAGGGTACAGTAGGTAGGGTGGGAGCGTAGAGGGGGGTAAGAAAGAGTACGAAGTAGGGGGTGGCAAGGAAGGAGGAGGAAAGTTAAGAAGAATGATAAGAAAAAGAAAGAGGGGGGGGTACTTGATAGAAAGGAGCATGGGTATAGTATATCAGTTTTGTTGTCGAAGAAAAAGAAAGGAACGGCACGCATTATTATTATTACTGAAAGTATGTAACTGTAATATCAAACAAGCATTATCCTAGCGACGGGCTTCAGAGGACGTGTGAATGGATCCCAGAAACCGGGATTTCGAGATCAATTAACTCGGTCGCTCAGGGGCCCCCGCGACAACTGTGCATACAAATACCTGCATGCCGGATACATACTTTTGCTTTCTCATCAAAGAGAGAGAGAGGGGGAGAGAAAGAAAGATAGATAGACACAGCTAACTGGTTAAAACCTGGCTCGGCATATCGATATTTTTTTTACCTGGGGACGTGGGGCCGTATGCACAGGAAATAACATACGATATGTATGTATGTATGTAGCAGTATGTAGCAGCAGTATTTCAGGGGCTTTTTATTTTCATTGTTTTCTCTCTTCTCTCTCTATATGATAAGTAGAGGAGGAAAGAAAGGCAGTTTTGATAGATGGGGTTGAGTGGATACTGGATATAAAGGAAAGGAAAGATAAAAAAAACTTGGCTTCGTCTGATTTGCTCTTGAGAGGAGAGGATATACCTCCGTTGTACTCAATTGGTAACTCCCGGACACTAGTCCTACTCTGCTCTACACGTACCATACTTCGGAGTAGAAGTTCTGTTTGAGTCTAGTAGTTTACTGTAATAATGATGATAATTAATGATAATAATTATTATGATTAAAATCAAGAGCCGCCACTACTAGATCAGCAAGCGCGCTAGCCGTTATTTCTCCACTCGGGCAACTAGTGCAACGGGAATACTCCGCCTTTCCTTCCCATTACTGTATTGCGGATTAATATAATATACGGACAGTACTTGTACAAACATTTTCTCATTTATATATCCTTATATTGCTACTTCGTATAGAATCACATATTCTTTCTTCGTTATTGTCATCTTATCCCTCTTCTTTCCTACTAACTTTTACAAACACCACCCACTCTCCCCCTCCCCATCTTCCCACGATTAACAATGTAACCTTACCTTACCATACCTGGCCTGGCTGGCTTCCTCCCCTAACACGACATGGCCCCCCTCCCACACCGTCTTGTCTGTTACTCCCTCACGTGTCTCAGCAGAAAGTCAAAGTCAATTATTATTCATCCATCATCCAATCACAAATCTCCCACAACCTGGTCTCAAGCCTCAAGCCTTTCTTCACATTCGAACTACCGAAACACATCATCTCACCAAAACCAACATTCATCGCCAGTTCTCTGCATTATTAAGTACGAAGTACAGTATCACATGTACCAACTGATCGGCTCCAGGTTCGGCCATCGGCACAAAACGCCGTCAGGCCGGCCCCTGGAAGCTCTGGGACGGACGGACGGACGGACAACAGGGTCCTGTCCTACATGTACGAAGGGACTGTACCCAGAAGATACCCTGTCTATCTGACTACTGACTGCATCTGCTTGGAATCATCATCCGAATCATCGGGGACATACCGAAGGGCCGAAAGGGCTGCAACTACATGTACACTACGGTACACTATTGTTCTATCCATCGCTACTAAACCCTGCCAATTAATCCAGTAAGTTATTTATTTATTATTTATTTTATTTCTTGGGGCTACAGTAAGTAACTGTACTTCGTACAACCGTACAAAGGTATATGCTGTCGCTAGCAACCCAGCGAAAATCTCCCAATCTTAGAGATATCTCCGGAATGAGCCTTCCCCTTCCTTTCCAAAGGCTTCATCTGCCGAAGGATGAGGGGCATGGGATGTCGAGTCGAGGCACAGCAGCAGCAGCAGCAAATCACACTCAGTCTTCCATGTTCTGTGCATTCTGTGCATCGCATCTGAGGTGCGCATGCCAAGTAGAAGTAGTTTACTCCTACAGCTAGTTTGCATATGGTCCTCTGCATCATCCCACTCGCACCAGATATTGCGTTCTTCTGCTTGATTGATGCTTTGGCCCTCCATCATCAACGACACCATCCCATATCTGAAATGAAAACAAAAGAAAAGAAAAGAAAAATGTCAAAGACCCCCCACGAGCACATACTTTTGTATCCACTGCAGGTCAAGGCTAATTGTCGGGACTTCTTCCACAGCCCCCCAGAAATCAACGTTTCTTGCTTCATCGTTTGCGCATCATCATGCCCGCGATGAGACGCTGACCACACACACTATTGATAAAAAGCGAAGACAGACTGCTTTGAAAAGGCGACTGGTCACAAAAATCCCTCCCAACCGAGACACAACAATTCTCAGTCCCTGAAAGCAAACGAGCAAGCACACACACACACACACCACACCACACCACGCTTTGAACACAAAATAACCTTTCTTCAGGGGAAGGGAGGTTTGTTGATGGAAAGTTACTGGAACGCACCAGCCAAAGAAATGTGATTTTGACCTGACCGGTTGATGGCCCGAGGTACATGTACATTATTACTTTTGTGATAAATATCCTTGGGGCCGCAAACCGATCATTCGGTATGCTGACGACCGAATACCTGGGGTCAGAATTTGGCTCAAGCCCGCCCCTTGTCCGCATCCAATGATAATGATCAGGCACATCAAGCCTCCAGTTATTAATGCTCTCCCTCGAGTCAGGACTTGGAACTGCCATGTCTTTTCCTGACTAAATTCTCAGCTGGAATGGCTGAAACGGTCTGAGATGATGGGATGATGGGATGATGGGATCATTGTGGCAAATAAATGAAGAGCAGACACACACATTATTGGCATCGACCACTCAGCCGGGTTGAGCTATATTAGGTATGTTGCAATGATACTGTAATGTAGTAGTGTAGGATTACGATTTCTCTAAGTTTGTACAGTAGCAGCGGTGTCGAGACTCTGCGGCCGCACCTCGTCTTCCACCCACTTCCGATACTCTGTCAAAAAAGAAAAGGCCATGGCATGGCATGGTTGTCGACACGATAGATAATGAGGCTGTCAGTTGTCGTACCAGGCTGCCGCAGTGGAACCTAAGGAGAGCATATTAAACCCCCTCACTTATCACGAGGTCTAAAGCGACAACATATATCGTCAGACAATTACAGTACTGTACGATATGGCCATCATGGTACGGACATACAACCGTCGACTGCCGATTAATGCCGCTGTTATTAAGGTCAATACAGTATTGTATCTGTGGACATGTGGGACGCCGACGCCCCCTCGAACTTGCCCTGTCCCACTCGGCTCTTCATCTCCAGTCATGAGGCTCGATAATACTCTACAGTACAGTAGCCCCTTAAATCCTCCGATTCCAATAGTCACATCGTCCACTTGTCGAATGGGAAGCTTAAACCTTCCTACCAACTCAGTCTGCACAGAACTTTCTTGGCCATACAACTATATCGTACCCTTGGTGAAAGTCTGCACCTCGTTGCGGTCCATGCAACCTACGAAAACAGACGAGTTAGATTCGAACTCCGTACCTTACACGCATACTGTACTGTCTCATCGATGGCTGTGGAGACCTCGAATCCGCTCCAGGTTAGATCTCCTCCGAATATAATCCGCCGAACAATATGCCATATGAATTATTGTATTTCCACACCTTAATTCGACCTCCGAAACGATAAAAAGCATCCTAAAATCCCTGCTGATAGGCCATTGGCCCTTAGGTCTCGCTCTCGTCGTAGTACACTACACTACACTACACTTCTCAGACACTTACAAAGAATGTGAGAAGTTTGCTGGGACTCTGGGACGCCAACACGTGGTCGCACAGCAGGAGAGTCTTTCGACCTCTGACCAGATTGCTGGTGCCTTTGTGCTTCAATACCAACAATTCCCTTCGAACCTGTTTTCGACCTTATTGTGGCATGTTTCGGTATCACATATAATTAGACCCTCGATACACCCACACGAGCAAATTCCTCCCCGAGCCGTTTCTTGGCTTCCTCATACATAATACATACACTCGTGGCCAGAAACAGATATCGACTTATCTCGTCCCGGTCCCCGGATGGCAGATCTAACCTCCAAGACTCAGCTCATTGACCGGTTCTCGGCAGACAGGAATCTCTCATTTCAGCAACAAAACATCACCAATCACCAATCGTGGTGCAGAAGCATGTGGGATGCGATACCCAATTCAATCAACACCGCGCTAGCCAGATTTCTGTGCGACGTGGATCGTCGATGGCCTCACTCTGACACCCCTGACACATCATGACCCATTTCCTTTTCCTCTCTCCTGCTTGCGAGGCGGTGAACTGGCCGATGCATATTCAGGACGGGCATATCATATGTGACGCGAAATACGTACCGCAACATGAACATCAACATCAACACAATTCAGCAAACCGATAATGAGCGATTGGACCATCTTCACCATCTGAAAAATAAGATCAGATCCTCCTCTCCAAGATACAGATCTCGAGGGAAACCAATGACAGCAAGCAAGCAAGCAGGTCTTACCTGTCAAACTGCAAGCTCCCGTTCAGCCAGCTGTACTGTACTGTACTTTACTTTTGTACGTTACACACATCACGAATCGAGCGACGGAATCTCCTGATTCTGATGTTTTTTTTTTCTTCGAAAGCTGAGGAATTCGGGAATCGGGAGTCGGGACTACTGAAAGGATGATCTGCGTCTGCGTCCTATCATAGACTATCATCCAGTTGATGATGGTGATCAGTCGAATTTTTTTCTTTCAAACCTCTTGCTACTCCTGAACATTTCACTTCCCTTCCATGTCCGCGAATTCGCCACCGTCAGATGCAGTTGAAAAGAAGACAGTATGCTTGCTGTATTGTACTGTACTATATCACGATAATAGTGATAGCCTACATGCTCTGCACATCCTCAGGCTCAGCTTGGGTTTAGTTAGGCCTTTCGCGAGCGGCGAGAGATGGTGTTTTCTACTCTTCTGTGGCAGAGATGATCCCCAAGACCATGGACCTTGGACCTGCAGACTCGAGAGTCGAGATGACCCGAAACGTTAGATGTTATTGTACTGCAGATACTGATTTTTCCAATTTCAGGTAGGGTGGACATGAATCTGATTGGCAACACTGCCAGCGCAGTTAGTGGTGAGCAGATTGGTTTTCATAAAAAAGCCTTACAACAACAACAACAACAACAACAACAACAACGTCTTCCCTCTTCCCTCTTCCCTCTTCTCTCTCTCCAAAGGGTTTCGCAACGGGTTTACAATTAATTTACACAAAAACATAAACATCATAAATACTATTTTCTATTTTCCAATACGTCGAGTCGATTAAGCACGCCTAGCTGCTAGTTGATGTTGAGTAAATCATAATAAGCATCTATAATCAGTTGCTTGCTTACTCGATAATGTGGTTCATCTATGATTCTTCCGAGTTTAGTTATGGACGTTATGGTATATCATAGTATAAAATATTTAGTATAAGTTGTTGGTAAATCGATATGGTGGGGTCACGGGTTCGGTCACGGACCGCCACCGAACCCCTATTTATATAGAACACATCTCCCATAGCTTTCTGAACCTCAAGAATCATATAACCTCAAAAGCACAGCTTGAATACAACGTATTCAAGCCGCAAACTCAATCTCTCGTCTCCTACCCAATTGAACCAATTGAATGCCAATCAACAACACCATGACTAACTCGGAGTACCACAGAAACAGGTACTACCGGCAGTTGTATATGTCTTGTTTATTATTTTTTTGGTATTTCTGTGGATTGATTTATTAAATTGGTTTATCTTACTTTATTTTATATATACCTTAACTTTTTTAGCACTAGTATTACTCACTCCTCTGTATATCATCATTATTATTATCACCATCATCCTCTCACCAGATATAGATATAAATTAATATAACATCCGTCGTCCCAGAATCAGAATAAATACGTACCTAATTACCTATCTACCTACCTCCTCCTTCTCCTCCTTCTCCTTCTCCTCCTTCTTCTTTCAACCATGCACCGATATGATGTACTAATATAAAAGCTAGCCAGCTAGATAAATAGACGAACGTTTCAGAATACTTTTGAAGAGACGAGAGGAGAAAAGAAAAGAAAAGAAAAGGAGGAAGGGGGGGAGGAAAACGGGGGAGAGGTAATAATCATGCCCTTCTCTATTTAAAAATTTAAAATTGTTAATAAGTGTCGGTAGTACCTATTTCCATGGTACTTCCGAGTTAGCCTTGGTGTTGTTGATTGGTGTTCAATTGGTTCAATTGGGTAGGAGACGAGAGATTG
>QYAL01000121.1:24652-82247 GCA_003988805.1 Ploettnerulaceae sp. D365
TATGGGAGATGTGTTCTATATAAATAGGAGTTCGGCGGCGGTCCGTGGCCGAACCCGTGACCAGTGTCACGTGACCCACCATATCGATTTACCAACAATAAGTATATATATATATATATATTTATTTATATATATGCTGTTGATCGAATTACACTATTATAAATAAATAGACAAATACAGTATACTGTATTATATTATAAATACCTTCCCTTCCCTTCCCTTCCTCCTCACACCCCACTCATCCCAGCACATCAATCCAATGAAGCCAAGCCCGGCATTAATTCTCCTCATCTCATCTCTACTCTAAACTCCCAACTCCCAACTCCCAACTCTCCATTCTCCATTCTCCATTCTCCATTCTCCATTCTTCAATACTCAATCTTCATTCCCCACTTAACAGTCAAAGTTCCAGCTCTTTTGAGTCTGATGTACTTGATTTTGGTTAATATGATTACTCGCTAACTAAGTAATTAAGTAATTATTATGTATGTATGTATGTATATGTATATACGGGGGTTTTTACTCGTTGATGGGAGGATGGTAGGATGGTATGATGGTATTTTATTTGATCTGTTTGGGCGGGGTTGGTGTTTTGTGTTCTGGTGAGGTAGGTGGAGGTGAGATTGGAGGAGGTGAGATGAGATGGGATGTGGAGGTGAAGTTGAAGTTATTTGAGAGTCTGATTCTCTTCTCCTGAGATTTGAAATCTCGTTTCTTTTTTATATTTCCTCTTTTTCGTCTCATGTTGTTGTTATTTCATTATTTACTTATCATCCCATCCCAACCTATTATCCCATCCCAACACATCCCATCCCATCCCAACCACCGGTCTATACTCCACACACACACACACACACACACATATATATACATATTTCCCGTTTCTTTTAACTGACTTCTTACAGCCAGTAGTGTAGTGCGAGTGTGTATATCTCTCTATTCATGATATCCCACTATAGTCTGTAGATGAAGGATCTACTAAAGGAATGCAAAGTGAGTTGTATACTCCTATATATTTCCATTTTGAATTCTCAATTGTGTGTTTTGTAAAGTAGTATGATAGATGGACTTCTTGGCTAATGAAGAATAGAGGGAGAATGGAGAATAGAGAGTGGAGAATTGGAATAGGGGATTGTTTGGAGGGGATGGAGGGGAGGAGAGGGAAGGTGCATATATGTAATGCGAGCAGCGGCGAGGAGGAGTTAAAATTGAGAGGTAAATTATAACATGTTGATAATAATAGCAACTACTTTGCATTTGGCCTGTCGGATTTGGCTTGAAGAGAGATGATTGTATCTGAACGACGTACCTACCGTATCGCGGCATCTATCTCTAGTCGCCTCATATTAATTCAATAAAGAAAGCGCCGAAGAAATATATATACTTTTCATCCCCAAAGTTCATTGTACTTCCCAGATTGAAAGGTCTGTTACTTACAGATAGTGAAAAGTGCGGATGAGATGGTAGAATCCATTCTCTGATTTAACCTCTTCATACTTTGTCCTGTCTGATAATATAATATGACAAACATGCTCAGATGCTCTTGATCTCAAGCGTTCAAAATGCTTCGTTACGATATCGATGACATTGCTAAACGTAACTAACTTCTTCTCTCCTCTCCTCTCCTCTCTTATCTTCTCCGCCATGGCTACCCATTCCAAGCTAATCCAATTCGAAGTCATGATACTGTCAAAGTCTATTTCAGAACTACAAACGCTACTACAGTACGCATACGTATACATGCCCCCAAAGTATAATTCCGCAGCACTTCTCGGACCGATGGGTACCCTTGATGCATGATCGAGGCAAGGCAAGGCAAGGCAAAATGTCCTTGCTCACCGCTACTCCACGAGGCAACCAAGTTGCTGGGATTTTTCGTGTTGCGACTCTGTGGCTGGGGCTAGCTGCTGAGGCAGGCACTGCGATGGGAGAGGGAATGAAAGGAGTATGGTGAGGAGATAAACCGATACATATAGGATGAAACTTTTTATTTATATATAGTGAATGCTATATGATGCCCCTGCTTGTTTAGCGTTTACCAGGTCTGTTGTTTTACTTCAACTTGCTAGCTTCTTAGCGTTTTGGTGGATTAAGTCTCGCCGGGCGAAGGAACAAGGTGGTAGGAGGGATCCTGTGTGTGAAGGAGGGATGCTTGATATTCTGTTGGAATTCTGATGGATGCATGCGAAAGTGCCCATCTGTGGCTCAAGAATAATAGCTATTCGCCACGTCAACATCGACAAGAACTTTCTGTATCAAGACGCTACTTGCAATACAAGGCGGTAAGCACAAGGGTTGCGCATGCAAGACAAGTGCATACTTCGCCTCACTGTCCCAGGTACTCGGTATCGGGTGAGTTTCTAGCACTTCCTAAATCGAAGGATCCACTCTGGAACATCGACGATCTCTTTCAGATATTAGTGTTGGGCACACTTGCCAGGTAAAAAGCCCTTGAAACTCATCTGATCCCATAGGATGTGGCATCCTCGAATAAGCATGATTCTGCAGTGGAGAGTCCACGAAGAGACTGAAAATAGGCTAGACGACTATAAAAAAGGTGACCATAACCCGAAACTGATCTCCAGAGGTCACACACACACACACCTACACCCCTTAATATACTTACATCTCTTTTATTTGATCAACATGACACAGAAACGAACTAGCAATCATGCTCCCAATAAGATCCGAGTCCCATGCGAAGAAGAAACCTGCTTCACAACCTTTACACGATCTGCCGACGCAGAGCGCCACATGCAGGAGGTCCACGGTCTTATAAACACTTGTCCTCAACCCGGATGCTCGTATACATGGCGACGAAGATATAGGTTCAATAAGCATTTGGAGACGAAACACAAGATTCATAACCGTAAGATCTGACTGGCACTCTTGGATGTAAGATAAATAGAGCGTGCAGCTGCTGATGATGGTGTATGTGTGAAGTTGTGTTACATGTGGCAAATGAAATGTTCGAGACATATCCGCAGTTGCAGCAGTCAGCTACCTATAGCTATTCATCTCTACGAGGTTCGTTTCTCTCGTTGTTTACCTTGAATGATTTGATTAGAAGATGTAACTAACTGCAGAGTAGACTCGACTGCCTCGAATGCTATTGATCACACGACTACATCAGCATTCTTCAACCACCAATCCTCGACACCATATGCACCAGATCCCCTCGTTTCAACCATCAACGCAGTCGACAATATCCCGCGAACAGCGTGGCAGGGACTTACATCTTCATGGCCGCAACTGAATGTGGATGATGTCGATGTAGACCTGTATGGGACGCCATACACTGCTGTGACATCTATGCCTGCAGAGGTATCCGTTTCGGGACAATCCTTCAACCCTTCTAGCTCTGTGGGGGTAGATGGTTGGGGTTCATGGATCTATGGGGAGGCTTTTGAGAGAGAGGGTTAATTTATGAAGGATGCGGGGATTTGGATGTGATAAATGGTATCACGCAGTCATGTGAATAGTCAGAGTTATAGAGTAGACTTCTTTCGTTTGATGGGTAGGAGAATGGTGACGAGACAAGGGCTCAATGTCTAGTCAATGAAAATTGCAGCTGTTTAGTTCCAAAGATTTACATATTAAACTGTCCAAACAAGATCCTTGGGCTACGGCAGCTAATACCAATAGGGTGTGAATCCCAAGTCTCTTAAACGCTGAAGATAGATTAGAGCCTTCTTCGGAATATTCCACTTTGCGAATAAGTGGGAAGAAAACCAGGTTTAAAGTATAACATAATTACTTTTCCTACAGAGACCTTGTAAAATATCCAACCTCATTGTTTAATAAGCATTTAATTACAATATCAGTATGCCCAGCATCGGCCGTGTGAATATCTTCTCTTAGACTCTTAGACGTCAGATCGACACAAGAAGATGCCTCTTAAGCCTGTCATATTCTGTAATATGTGGGGTAATGTAGCCTCAGCCTGTAGCATGCTCACAGCTCTACACCGGTTCGTGTCATGCAGCAGTGATTCATGTCGCTTGACGTGCAGGACGTTGGAATTGTGATAGAGGCGTTCCCGGAACTTAGCCCCGGCCGAGGTTTGTTAGTCCCACACGTGTTTGAATATGTTGACGAAGAACTCTTAAGTTATATTTATTTGGCTTGTTATTGATCTAGTTAATGTTTGCCTGACGAATTAGCTTTGAATCCTGAATTTCTTCCCTGCATCAGCAAGTCATAATTAGCTCTACTACCTATAGTGTTGATATCTTCAGGATTATTTAGACACGGGAATAAGAAATTCTGCCACAGTTCCTTTCGGGATTAACTTTGAGGGAGAGCGGAATATGTCACGCCCGACCCAAATAGAAGGCCAAACGGCATAGATCAACCAAGTTCCACTTGCAAGATTGCAGGAAGTTCCATATCTCGTGGCTCGTCTCCCTATTGGCAAGGCGTCCATGAAGCTTGGCCGCTTCCAATTGCCTCGTTTTCACCAACATACTGATGTGCCCAGCTGTATTAGAACGACTACAAGTCCATAAAAGCTAACCCTCAAGCCCTCAATAGGTAGTATGCTGGTATCTCAAATTAGAATAGGCCCTTCATCTAATTAATCTTCCTTGTCGAAAGTGATCGCAATGGCAGGCTGGCTGCCTCATTGGCAGGGATGCAAGCGAAGAAAACACACCACGTACAATCTCCAAAGGCATGTTTTCAGATATGGGGCCGACTTATGCGCCTTGGTACTTACATAAGGCGCAGCTTTTGGTCCAGAGTTATATGAGTCACTGATAAGCCCTGAGAAATACTGAAAAAAATTGCAACTTCCCCGTTCGAGAGACACCTGCACCGGCCTAGTGGGCCGCTGAGCCATCATCTAGCCTGCTGGCAGACCATCTACAGCCATTCACATCACGATCATGGCGTTACCGCCGGGCTGTTTGAAGTGAATAAGCCACGCCCAATAGATGGCCTGCTGTTTGCTACGGGTGTCAACTTAGCTTGTCACTGGTTTTCATTGAATCGTTGAACACTTGAAAATAGAATACGATTTACAACATCGCAGACGTACAGATGTTGAATGACTTCGTAGTATATCTCATTGCTACGCAAAAAACAAATACTTTCAATATTGCGATACCTTTAGAGCCTTGAATACTCGGTCGCAAGCTGCCGGCCTCCTTTCAGCCCCCGAAATTCTCCCTTAGCGAACACTTCCCCCGTTCTCCCCCATCACAACTCCTTTCAAGCTCCAAATCTTCATTCCAGTTAGCAAATATATCTTACAGCAAAATCAGTATCGGGCATGAGATCCATATCTTCTCGATGTGTTCTAGGATCTCAGGTTCTGCTGTAATCCGTATCCGGTTCCCATGCACGCATCCTCAACGACGACGGAATTTCGAGTTTACAGTCTATGCGCAACATACTTCTCGATGAGAGCACAGCCTCACGCGAAACAACTTTGGACATCCAATCCTTCCAGTAGTCGCTCAGCAGAGGTAGCTGCCTTCAAACTAAGGATATGAGTCTCGTCAATCGCATTCCGGGCTTGGAGCTATATACTCCACAAATCCAAATGCTTCAGGTTTGAGAAAGTCCCCAAAGGGTGTTCCTAAGCCTGAATACACTTTCTCTCCTGTCATGGTGCTAACTCTTTCTTTTGCCTCTATTCTCCGCTGCGATGGATCAATGGCTCAGCCTAACGATGGGTCCCGGAAATGGAAGCACTGATGCTGTTTCTTAAATTCGCGACTTTCAGAGGCACACTAATATATTGACAAAGAGCTACTGTCTCATGAAATGGAGGACAAGCTATAGCGCATAATATTAGACTCTGAGTATGCCATTGAGGAGAAGTGGCAGTTGGAGATGTGCTGTATGGCTAACTAAAACTTCGGATTGGCGGGATTGCTGAATCCAAAGAAATCAATGTGTCGAGAGCAAGGAGCCTGCAGGAGTTATTCTCCCTTCCTTTTCAGATACTGTAGCCCCGCCTGGACCTCGCCCAATTACCCGTACAGTACGAAGTAGAGCCATCTAGCCGCCAGTTGATTGTCGGTGACGACCACAAAGCGATACGCGATACGCGGGAACTCGACTAATCAACTTATAGGAACTCTGAGCTAATGTAGCTAAGTTCCTGAACAATGGCGTTAAGTTGTCAACTTAAGAGTAATGATTATGCAGGGTTTAGGGTTTAGCTACCGCCGCCGCTTACCGTAACTTTAGAACTGAAAAATCCTCAAGCTATAATACTCAAACGGTGAAATTGGACACTAAAAACTGCAATATACAAACAATACCGAAATGGCTCTAAGGCGGTCGTGTGTGCGCAGGTCCAACTAGCAACAATATCATCTCTGCTACCCTTAATCCTATCAAGTTTCGCTGGCTCAATTCCTTCGCCGCTCTTAATTAGTCCTCCTTCGTCATCTGCGATCCTAAACTTGCCTTAATATCGACCGTCACACCTCTTGAAGGCATCACCTAGCTAGTATGGACGACGATCGGGCAAATTTCGACAATGTCGCCTGGGACAGAAACGATGCGGCCTGGGAAGAGTCGCAGAAATTATTTCGGCGCGTCTCCACGCTACACAAGATAGAATCCTTCGTAACGCAGAAATTTGGGAAGAGCGCAACCTGGGTAACCCCGATGAGGATCGGGGGATATAACAACCTCTACAGGATGCGAATCGAGGGATCTAAAGACGATGTTATAATTCGACTGCCCCAGCCTAACATAGCCCAGTTTCCGGGTGAAAAAACTTTTCGAGAGGCAGCAATAGCGAGCTTTATTGCACAGAATACCCGGGTCCCAGTCCCTCGAGTGCTCTTCCACGGACTGCCAAGTCCGGATTCTGAAGTTGGGCCTTTCATTATTATCCAACATGTTGAGAACCGCGGATCCATGTCGCACGCGCTGGCGATGCCCAACGAGAAGGACCCCAGCGAGGCTCACCTGCTGAATCCTGACGTCTCTGAGGATGTACTTGAGAGCTTTTATGGCAAAGTGGCGGTCCACTTACTACAACTCTTCGAACCCAGTTTTCCCCGTATCGGCTCTCTAGCCCAGACTGGTGAGAACGCCTTCTCAGTGGCTGGACGGCCGATAACTCAGAACATGAACAACATGCTCCAGCTCGCGAATATCCCCCGCGCTACCCTTCCCCCGGAGGACAGAACGTACGGGACTGCTGATGAATGGTACGTTGCACTAGCAGAGATGCATATAACACAACTTGTCTTTCAACACAACGACCTCGTTACAACGGCCGACGACTGCCGGAACAAGTACGTGGCACGCCAGCTCTTCCGCAAACTGGCCAAACAGGGTCGGCTGTCGACTTTCGGGTTCCTAGAGGACGACTGGTCCGCTCAGTCTAAGAGCCAAGCCTCGACGCTGTCCCCAGCTCCTAGCGGATCAAGCTCCTTCAGGCTTTGGTGCGATGATCTCCGGCCAAGCAACATCCTCTTAAATAAGAACGATGACATAGTTGCCGTCATCGACTGGGAATTCGCATATATCGCTCCTACACAGTTCTCCCTTGATCCTCCTTGGTGGCTGCTGCTAAACGTGCCCGAGATGTGGCACACTAACATTGATAATTGGTCCGATGTCTACGACGTGCGCTTGAAGACTTGGCTACGGGCAATGGAGAAAGCCGAGGAGAGCATAAAGATGAAGTCGAAGGGATTTAAAATGTCTATATACATGCGGGAGAGTTGGGAGACTGGCCGGTTTTGGCTGAACTATGCTGCGAGGAAGAGCTGGGCTTTCGACACTATCTTCTGGAAGTACCTGGATAAGCGATTCTTTGGTAGCAGAGAAGGGGACATCGCAAAGCAGGACCTTTGGAAGACAAGAGTCCATCTATTGAGTGAGAGGGAAAGAAGTGTAATGGAGTCATTTGTGGAGAGAAAAATGGAAGAGTCGAAAGAGCGGATCCTGGTAGATTGGGATGACGGCCAAGTCAAGGAGCGCCTGGACGAGGTGTTGTTTGAGGACGACTAGGGCTTTTTGGAAGGCTTTAGAGGTTCGATCACTGAACTAGTAAGGAAATCATCACAGAACCTCTATAGAATGCAAATTCTCCCTTCAATTGAGGCGGGGGGCAGGAGGCGGGTACTGTAGAAGGGCTATAACTTTGCCATACATACACTTCACCAACCTTCCCTCGCTCAGATTCTCTTGATCCACGACTCTCAGAAATTTCAGCCATCGAGAAAAATCGAAGCAACCCCTGCTTCAACCGCACATCCAATAACGCTTCCATGATCCTCTTCGGGGTAAACCTTCAACTCGACACCCGCAAGCAGTTCACTCCCCTTCAGTCTATAATACAGCTCATCTGTATTACTGCACATCTTCCATCTATCATGGCTCTTCTCCCTCTTCTCGAATTCCTCCCTAGATTCTCGAGGATGTTGAGTAGGAGCTTGCTCAAGCGTACCGTACAACAATCTCAGAATCTTCGACTTCGCACCGCCTTTCGCCACGAATACTTTCTCTTCTTCCATGATGTAGTGATCATGCCACCATATCGACGGGCTGGCAGCGATATACGTGTCGAACATCTCTGCTCTGGTGAAGAGTGCGTGTAACGTGAATAGCCCGCCGTAAGAGTGTCCGAGTAGAATCTCTTGCTTCACTTCTAGGTTCTGGAAAACTTCATTCTTCACGAACGGCTTTACGGTCTCGCTTATGAAGTCTAGGAAGTCATCTGCACCGCCGCCATTCTCTCCTGGTCTTCCAAGACTCTCTCCGCTGAGGGGTGGCTTGTTAGGTTTTGGCGTCAGATCTCGAGATCGACGAGTGTCGTATAGTTTTTCTGGGTTGTCGATTGAGTAGCCGATTCCAACCACGATAACGTCTATGTCTCCATTGAAAGAGAAGATTGAATGCCGGCGGACAGTTTCCTTGACTGTGAAGAACATGGCATTGGCATCAATCACATATCTGCCAAGCTTTTAGTCCTTGGCCTTTGAGAGATACTGGCCACATGATATGCTGGGAGGCGACTTAGCTTACAGGATCTTGACAGGCCGTATTTTGTCTGACGGAGGTGATTTTCCTTTCCATCGAAGGGGCCACGATATGAAAATCCGATATGGGATGCCCAACGAGGATTCTAGATCATGTTGCCAGGTGTTAAGAAGGGTGACCCCAAATGACGTCGCGGCACCTATTTGGTTTTCCATCCTCGGGGATATATCCTATGTCTAAACTAGGCTACGACACTAGTTTCTAGCATAAATTGGAGGGCAGATTGCAAATATAGGTACAAGACCAGAAATTTGGGAGAGCGGAGAGGCACGTGAAGACTGTCATGACAATACTTATGGTCAGCTCGGCTCAATATGTGCCGGGAGTCGGTGAGGAGGGTTGGACTGACAACTTTATTCCGTGTTCGTATGGCAGGCAGAATATAAACATGGACTCCGTCTATCTACCAGAGGTCGTAGAAATGTTTCTTTGCTAAGTTGTTGGTGAGATGCCAATAATCCAGCCCCGCTCGGCTGTGATCGGAGCTCCATATTACCCCACCTTTGTTGAACAAAAACTACTGTACTAGGTCTTTATCTGGGACGGATCTTATCGGATCTTATCAAATCTTATCAGATCTAGAAGTTGATGCAGCTTATTACTTTCATCACAGTTAATCTTTGAAGCAGGCTATCACTATCTCTGGAAAACTCTCATCTGTGTATTCAAGACTGTGGAAAACGTGTGCATTCAAACTTTGTATTTGAAGCCACATGTCATTCATGCCGACTTCGATTTATCTCACAGGTCTCATAAGGAGCCCACTCAAGATTAGAATTAGGAATGAAGTGCGGCGGCTGTTGATACCTCGCTTAGCGACGAATCAATCTTCAGAATCTGCAGAACAGTCTCAGCATATCTGTTGTAGTATCCAAAAGACTCAGACTCGGTTATCCAGATGTACGAAGTACGAAGTAACATTGTGAAGAAGTCTACGAAGACAGCTTCATGACGAAGGTAATCCAGCGTCTGATTCCATTTATCTTCGGGGGCGCAATTACATTTTGGGCACATCCCGTAAAAGCTGCAGGGGGCGGGTTTGCGGACAACCAGAATCAGTTAGCCAACGGGGCGAAGCTGAAGCGAACCAGTAATGCGAGACTTGGCGAGTCGTAACCATGCAAAATCGAGACTAATGGCTTCTAGCTGCATAATTCAGCATTGTCACCTGTCTTCGTGCTCATATCGTTCTCAGCCTGTCGCGTCATTTCCTGAGACGGACGCGCCTTCATCCCACACCACACCACACCGCGCCACACCCCCATGAATCTGCTTCAGTGGCTATTACATTTCTATTCAAGTCGTTGATGGGTTTATTCCTGATGATTATATGTTTGTTGTTGTTATGGTATTCTTATCAACAATAATCGATAGGAACGCAAGAACTTCCAAGAAGGATGTCCGGGATCCCCTCCAAAAAGTGCTGCCCTATTCCATACTCGGCGATACAACCATCTCAAACAACCTTGCTATGCAAAGATGCCGCATATCTTCCTGGCATCATGTGTCAATTGGACAGCGTTATGCGAGATGCCTCACAGGTTTAGCCCCGTTCCATGATTAGGCACAAAATCCAGCACATTCCATGATACAGACAAGAAGCCGCACTACCTAAACCGGGGAAGCAAACAGATTCGCAAGACATTATAGTCATTAGCCAGCTCAGGAACCAAATATCGCACTCACCATTGCCCCTTGTATGCGGAAATCATCCGACTCGCCGACTTCGAAGCAAGAAGCAAATTCAGGCATTCGATCTGGACCCTCAGAGAAATTCAGAGTGGCAGCGAACTACATCCTTATCCTTGTTGGCAGTCTGCATCATCTTGCTGCTGCCAGCGGAAATATTCTACGCATCCTACTGGTAGTCTCTCCCCGCAGGGAAAAGGTGCGCGGTCTATGAATCTATGCAGCAGTCAAATTCTTCCCCCTTGCTCATTTTGGCTTGGATAGCTCTATAGTACTAGTATCAATCTTATCTTTTCAGCTGTAAGTCGGTTTTCATAAACAATTTAAATGGTATTGGGCTCTAGAGCCCTGTCAAGTGGGCGACAGGTCCCAGTGGCCTGCACGATCAAGGATTCAACACACCACCCCAGTCATTTATAAGTTGCACGGACAGATTTGTCTTACGACCTTAGCATTATAGCATAGTTAGAAGCGGGCATATTATAACGAGGAGGCTCGATTGGATTTGGTGGCCTGCGTAGCTAATGATCAGCTGGGATGTACAGGGCGGGAAGAGCCTGTGTGCTGGCAGCAACGATACCATCACACATCTTCACCCTTCTAGGACATGTCGAGCCTCGTCAAAGCGGATATGACACATCATTCAGTGCTTTTGAAGTAGCTTCAACTTGATTTTCATCTAATCTGGTGTCTCGTTCGACACAAAATCTATGGCAACTCCCGCTCTATCCGATGATCCGGACCACCCCCTTCTCTCGGCGTGGCAAGGCTGCCCACACTGGCATTACTCCTAAGAAATCCACGCAAATAGACGATGAGCATTGGTGGCATGTTTCTAGTTAAGCTCTCCGGGCCTCTCATCAGTGATCTTTGGATGATTAGACGCATCTGTAAAGTCTACGGGTTGGTAGGAGCAACAGTTCTCAGGACTACGAGACTGAGTTTTCCAAAATAATATCGTGAATGCGATACAGCCCGTGGGCCTCAAGCAGCCTATCAGCTAGACTTGCGGCTGCCGGGTCGATGAGACTGATTGCGACAGCCTCGAGGCGAAAGCAGGGTTTGCGCCGGGATGATAACACTTCTCCTCCCCCTCTACCTCTTTGCCATCCCCTCAAATTTATTTGCTTTTGTTTGCTTCCACGCAACCTGACCGACAATAATCTCAGATGATCTTCTTCTCTTTCAAACGAGATCGTGCACCCATGGCCGGATTTGAGAGCTTTTGATCCTGACCCCTGCAAGTCATTGATGAGCTGAGGAGTTGGTCGAGTTGCAGCCAGCCCCCAATTTTCCATGGAGGCTCACGATTCTCCTGCCAGCAGCAGTGTTCCATATCTCGGCGTCTCTTCTTGTAGCTGGGTGATGATACCATACAACAAACGCGAGCCCTCGTCGAATCTTCAGATCCTCTTCGAGCTTCGCGTAGCTGCGCACACAAGTCTCCATCCAATATCTCGCAGCAGCTGCGTCCACGACTCAGGAGAGTAGCAGGTTGAAGGGAGCAGGGCGAGCTGCGGATGCTTCGTTCAGTTTGATCCATCCATCACTCCTGCACTTGAGATCTGGCACGTCGGTTCTGTCTTTGCTTCTCATGTCATGCTCCAGGTACCAGAGGTGCTCATCCCAATCTGCTGTGCGGTACAGCTGCTCCTACCCCTTTTGCAAAACAACATTTAGTCGACATGCCGACATGCTGCGACATAGATGAAATACCCATCGACTTCTCAAGCTCGTTTGTGGGTACAACTCTTGTAGATTCAAAGGAACTGTTCGCCCGGGCGTTCTTAAAAGCCATTTGAGGAGGAAGCATGGAGATTCACTTCTCATGGGTGAGTAAACATTTGTCAGTCAGACTCAATCTTGTGAACTTTAGGTTCCCCTCAAACTAACTTTCATCTTCCATTAGATAGAGTTCGTCACCAAGCACAGCCGACCGATGGCCTCCGGTCCTGTGACACACTTCCCAATAATCCGCCTCTAAACTTCGAAACCCAACCCCATTATCGACTACACAATACACACACGAATAGTTCCAGTGATTCTCACTTCACAAACTATTGGAGTGACACCGATTTCTTGTGCCAAGTGTATACAACTATGAGGCAACTGGAGTTTTCAAATTACAAATTCGGAGTCGCCGCTTCACATACCTCATTTTCCTGCCCACTTGGGTGGCATGGATGTGGTACGGCTACAGATGAAGTTCTTGAGCCGATAGAGGACGCGGATTATTTGTGCCCTGAACGTATAGTCAATCGCAATTTTTCATCGACCTTCGTTCGAAGTCACCATCCGAGTCCCGAGTCCCGACTCCCGACTCCCGACGGTGACGGTTGAAGCAATCCCAATAATAGAGACAATAGGCGGGGAATACTGCATGTCGGACATACTCGAAGCATGAAAATACATGGAAGGGAGGCTATGGTAAAGTGTCTGATTGAAAACCAGGAGTGCTATAATAGGTGGTTTCAAGGTAAGAGCCAGAAAAGCAGGACTGGTTGGCAGTTCAGTCTGTTCAAATGAGATGAGATCCTGCTATTCAATCAATATGTTTAGCTAGGTGTGCTTAGAATAGTTGCAATGAAACATTCATATGCATACGTGGGAGCTCACTGTTCAATCTCTATCCCCTGATCTATAGTCACCCTCATACCCATTGAGTTAGCAAAAGATTAATCAAGTAGGGGCAGCCCTCTGGTGCACGTGGAGTTCGAAATTTTGCTCAACAACTCGATAAATATTCAGTCCAAGTCCACCTCTGAAACCATCCTCCATTCAGTGGCCGGTAAGGGTAGCTACCTACCATGTCATGTCATAGTAATGTTTCACTACCTTAAATAGACGACTCAAACAAGTCACGAGTGGCTGAAATAGCGACCTTCAATTAATCTCTGACTAGTATCAATAATACATAGCATTCATTTTATATATTTCCTACAGCTATATACTTCATTTATTATTCCACACTCTCCCTAATCTACAGGAGTCCAAAGCAAAGTGGGAACTCTAATCAAGCATTATCGCCCCCCTTTTAATGCTCGGTAACGAAGCGAGAGAGGTGACAATGCTGACGACAGACTCACAGAGTATGAGGGAACTTTTGTTGGTTTGTAAGTGCCATATTATTTTGTTGGTTTCTTATAGAAGATATGGGATACAATTCTGGCGAAGTATAGCAACTTATTTGACTTGCTACGCCTTGTTGACTTTTTGCAGTTTGATTCTTTTGTCTTTCGTATTCCAATTTCCAACCTGTTCTTACAGCCGAGCAGCTCACAAACTCTACGCAATAGACTCTAACAATATAGTCAATCAGACAAGTATTGTTTAGATATCTGTTAGTCCATGGTCTTGAATATCTTCCTGAGTACAGACTGCAAGCAGGTTATGTTGGTAGCTAAGTGGCTCTTTTGCTGTCACGTGGCTATGATTGCTGGCTGAAAGGGGCACTTTAATATGCCTAGGTAGGTAAGAGCCCTATTGAGTTATTATGCTGCAATTCTTCTTAGTATTATACTGCTCTAGTAGTCTATTTGTGCGCTCTTCACGTTTTGCTTCATTAGTTCCATCGGTAGCAGTCAAAGGCTCAACAGTCAAACTTGAAGTTGAAGCGGCAGTTGAAATCACCGTATCCTCCTTTCTGATACTCTTGGCTGATAATCAGTGCTCCTCGCTCCTCAGCATCCGTTCTTAATCTCAGCATCTCAGATATACCATAAAACTATGAGAGAGAAGAGCTTCGTGAAGATGGGAAAGCTGTTTTTGCAATCATCACATGACATCTACCATGTGACGATGACGATAAATATCATGTGATGATTCCAGAAACACTCATGGCTCTCATGACCCTCCCTATCATCTACACCCACGTATTCTGTACTGGCTTACAGTAGGACCATGAACATCATACAAAGTCCATGGAATATCTCCATTTTCTTCTCAGTTCTAGAGAAGCTCCCTACTACTACTGTTGTTCAGGTAAGTTGTAACTTTACTTCAAGTGTGTGAAATGGTATCATACTGGCCCAGGCCGGCTTATAGGTGCCGCTTTTTGTGCACAAGGATCAAACAGTACATCTTGTCTAAGGTTCTTTCATAGTTACATATGCTAACAGGTGCCCCTAATTTTGTCGAGGTCAGGTCTCGTTGTACTGATGATAGGCCTCGGCAGGACCTATCACTTGCATGTCAAGTTCGCAACTATTCAGGCAACGACTTGAGGTATGATGAATTTGCTTCACTGTACCTCTTTATTCTCGCTATTTCTTTCAAAAATATTTGCGAAAGCACTCATGCTGGGGAAACGTCAAGTGACGTGATGGTTCGTCGGTTTTTTGATTATTCGAGATGCAGTATATCCCAGGGGATACCTGGGTGGGCATGTTCATCTTAGTTATCACTGCAGGTGTTTGACAGGCTATTGGCGGTGATCATTCGCTGAAGAATGTGTGGGCTTGCATCAGTTGCAGACTTGCATGATTTAAAGCAGCGCTGGCTCTTGATTTGACCCGTCACACCAGAGGCCGCAGTTGGTCGCAGTCCCTGGACCTGCATCTCAACTCGTCGCACAAGATGCTGCTCTGAATCTGAATGCTACGCAGCATGATTCTCGAAGACCAAGTAGAAGATATGATGGATGCAATTATGTTTTACCACCTGTAGCTTATGGCTTCGCAGCTGAAGCTGCGAGGTCGGAATTATGTACATCGATATTGTCCTGGTCGCTGGCTTGAAGTTTCCTCAATGGCCGCTTGACAGTCGTCGCCATGATGGAAAACATGAAAGCCTTATACTAGGTACCTATCTAAGCAATTGTACAGTAGTAGACTGCTTATGCTCATCATCAATATCTCAATTCCACAACTCTCAAAATGTGTTGATGCCCGACACGATTCGCGAAAGATAGCACTGTGAGCCTCACTCATTACTTGTCACACCGCTCTCTCTCCTCGCTGTAGGGTAAATGGCTAGGAGAGAGATCATCGAAACACAGATCTTGCAGTATTTCCGACGATTAGCTGCCTGATTCAATTCGGACCGCGCACGTTACACAGGTGTGTAGAGCAGGCCCGCCGCCCACACAGCATTCACTCATGACAGGCATGGCGTGTGAATTGGAGCAGTGAGGCACCGTTAGATCGTGACTCTCATCCACGACCAAAGCATGTTTGGGCATCAATACTTTCCAAAGCTCCCGCCTGAATCAGCAGCTTGGGCTCTCAGAAATGAAAATTTGTACAAAGCGTACAAGTTTTAATCTTCCTGACTTCCCCATGCGTTCTATTAGTTTGCTCGTCAGAACCAGCAGTTCGGAAGCCAGGCCGCCGGCCAGTCGAGGCAGATCAATCTCGTTTCATCTTCACTAAAAATTATCGTCATCGACTATATCAACCTCACGCCCCCTACACTACCAGGGTTTCCCGCTCCCCTTTTCCTCACCGAGTACAATTATGAGAACAGTTGATAAGTAGTAGCCAGGGTTATGAATCTTCCTGTATTTAATTGTTATATATCCACGCCGCTCTTTTCTCTTCATAGAAAGATAACAAACACATTCATCATAACACAAGATGAGCTCTACCACCTCCACCTCCACCACCAGCACCGACCGAATAATCCCTTGCTCGGAGCTTGGATGTACCATGAAGTTTTCTAAACATCAAGACTTGCTTTCTCATCAAGAGAAGGACCATTCCTCTCCCAAAAAGGACCCTGAACCTAATCAAAAGATGAAATTTATCAAGTCTGCCAGTGAGCCAGACCACGACACTGTTGAACTTGCTTTTGATCTCGGTAAGCTCTTTTACCTTCTCCTGTAGCGATAATTGTCCCCCTATACTGAGTCTTCTGGCAGAAAAGACCACCCAAGTAGAAAATCTGGAGGTTAAGCCACCTGTCCCAGATGACGTGAAGCAGGATTTCGTTGTTGGACAATTCTGTACGCTCCCTCCCCTCTCTTCATATATATATACAATTCAGCTGATACTTATTCTTCTCGTTTTCAAGCTTCTAAAGCTTCGCCACTAAGCCATGATGCATTCAACGTTCCAGCGGATCAGTCATCCGCACCGGGAGAGTGCACTGCTCATGAGTGCACACGGGAAGATGACGATGATCTCTCATTCGCAGTTCAACATCCGGTTCACCAGTACAGAAGATTAAGTCCGGGTAACGATCCCAGGTATCTTGAATTGGGGCTAAGGGATTTGAGTATGAATGAGCTGTTGGGTGGTTATTCATCCTCGGATCAGGGAAGTGATGATGATGTTGATGAAGCCTACATTTACAATTCTAGAAGATACTAGAATGAATGTTTGGTGTAGACATGCGTGTTAGATTACGTGGTATGCCGAGACTGCTGCAGAAGTGTGAATATTACTTTTACCAGGCTGGGTGCGGGGTACAATATGGTGTTGTTGTGTTGAGTGGGGTGTTTAGTAACTTTACTTGATTTGCTTTAAACCAGTTTGAAAGGCGGCCATTTCATATACTCCCTTTATCCAAGATGACCATTAGTTGTACATCACTTTGACCTTTCTCTTCGATCCTCTCTTTCTCTCTGGGAATCATGTCGTGAAACCGACCCATCGGATTGGGCCCAGCGGAGTGGATTGTGAACCATAGCGGATGTATAATTCCTATCCGCAGCGGCAGCCAGCCAGGCAGCCAGCCATACACCTATAATAACAGTCATGGTGTATTTCCAAACATCTCAAAAACGATCTAATGTAACGAAAGCATCTATCTATCTGCAGAGCCTTGTTCCTATTTCTAATCAAGGAATGGGGCTGTCAGGGGCTATGCCGCTGTCAATCAAACCCACATATTTGGTACTGTACGGCCGTACGACGAGAGGCCTCATTTTGTCTCCATCCATTCATCGACAAATCATCAGCGATGAGGCGGAGCTCCTCCCTTTCTACGTTGCGTTGAAGGACGTGTTCATGCGTTGTGCATGCGAGTTCATCACAAGAGACCAATCAATCATCTTATCTCGCCCTTTTTATTTGCAATTGGGCGGCTTGGCTACATGGCTGCAGATGCGGACACTGTCGGCGTTTGCAGGGCTGCAGCTGCAGCTGCAACATGCAACATGCAAATGCTGGACTGGACCAGTACAGTAATCATTATTTCTTTTCTTTCTTTTTTTTCGGAATGAACAAATCGAAAGCTCGAGCCGAGCTAAAGAAATCTATAAGCGAGCCCGCTGATAATCAAAAAGGGGGGGGGGGAAGGGGGGAGCTGACAGGGGTAAGCGCCTGATATATAATCGTAATTATGGCTGCGGAGGTTGTTCCAGAGAAAACTTTATATCTGTTGTTGCGCCATTAGCAGCATTGCACGACCCTCTAGCTTGGTGCTTGTTGGACTATTATTGAGTGATGAGTGATGAGTTGAGGTTTGCGGCTGAGTTGAATTCTATCTATTTGTGGGCAGGCATATTCTAAAGTTCCAAGTGGGATTGGACCGTTCTCTACGGTATGAACTACTAGAGATTTCACTTGAATAGTCGAGGGGTGGGTGGTGTGAGTGTTGGGAAGGTTGTGGGGTTATGGTTAGACGGTAACAGTTACCGGAAGGAGGCCGGCGAAGGGAGCCGTCGATTAGAAAGTGAGGCTCCCAGCTAAATATCATCCCCCAGGCTTAGTACATGGGTCGGCTCCTGTGAAGCCATAACCGCTACTACTGTATAGCGGCTATTCCCAACAAAACAACAAGAAACGACTTTGATTCTCATGAGCTTCTAATCTAATTTTAGAGGGCCGCATTTATGGCTAGCGTATACATATATGGTAACAACACGAATGCCCATTTTAGAACCCCCTGCATACCCTCAATTCAGTATCAAGAAATGAACGCCGTCAGGAGATTGTTACAGTACGCCCATCTTCGCCTAAATTTTAGATTGCGAGTCGGCTGAGGAGGAATGTTGTAAACAGGTCTAGGATAGCCTCAGGATCCACTCTGTATCAGTTGCCTTCTTCTTTTTCTTGACTTGATGTACATGTCGCTTGCCAAAATATTGCAGACCGGATTCTGCGCTGAGGTACAGGTACATTACATTGCGTCCTAGGGCGGGTTGGTAGACTGATGGTGGGTGGTCACATCGTGTGATCCCGGCTCTCCAGCTGGCAGGCAGTACAGCTTGCAGGCAGGTACCTCCATTGCCATTTTTCGAACTTGGAAAATTTTCATCACTTGTTCACTGCCGTAATTAAATTATAGATATACTATAACCAAGCACACACGTTATGGGAGTTGGAACGGAACTCATGTCAGCGACTCAGCAGTCAAGGTAGGAGAAGAAGTCAAATACCCTCCATCTTCTGTAAGTTAAGGTTGCCTTCAGGTCGAACAATTGATCTGACCTTTCCCACGCTTTCACTTCCCAGGCTTCCATTAATCGTAACCCCAGAAGCTTTTAGCTACTTTATCGCACAGACCTGGGAGACATCGAACACGGGATGGCTCTTATGCATATGCTCGAAGGAGAACCGGTCAATGATCCTGGTAGAGTACCTACGGCTACGGCTACGGCCCGGTCCCATGAGGAGTGACGAGGAGCTGGGCTGGGCTCGTCTTTCGCGCGATCGTACATCACTTTACAGTCAGTTACTCGAGATTCCAGAGTCCAGAGTCACAATAAGCTCGACAATACCCCTCGAACCCTCGTTTACCACCTACGCGAAACCTAAACCCATGATCGGAGATCATACGCAGCATCCTGGTATTCAGCTCTGGGGTTGCGAACTTGCGATAGTAGCTTTGGCACAAGATAGTGATCTTCAGTTGACTTGAGCATATATTGTTGTCTCTGAAATAAGAGTCGTGAAGTTAAAAGTGATGATCTAGATACTCGCCAGACGCCAGCACGCCAGCACGCCAGCACGCCACCTTCTTCCAAATATTCCTTTGTCGTTTGGAAGTCCAATATCTAAGACTTGTCTACACTAGCTAGAATCCTCAATCCTTGAATACCATAATGGCGTTTCGTACTGTCTCACATACAGTATATGATAGGAAACTTAGAGTCGCTAGACAATAATAATCCGCCTAGAGTCCCCATGAGTCCCCCTTGAGTCCTCCATGACTTAGATTATTGATAGTAACTACTGTACATTTCTGCACCAGCTTCCCTCATAAAAAATCCAGGGATAGCCATGGAAGAAGAAGCCCACTCGTACAGTAGCAGGAGTGGTTAAACTTACCCTGCTTACCCAGATCGATCCGATCGCCCGCATGACAGCATCCTGGATGGACAGTAGTAGACCATGCTTGATCGATCTCGTCCGGGACGACAGGAAGCATTCTGTCGATATCCTATCATATTAAGATTGAGGTACGTACCGCGTACCGTGCATTGTTCATCCCTGACTCCGTGGCGGTAGATTACGCCCAGCTTGTTAGCCTTCTGGCGAAGAAAAGGGGAACTAGTAACGGGACGGAAGGCAAGGTGGATTCCGATCAAGCCTTTGTTGGAACGGGGAAGTCGGGTGTTCTTGCTCGCACATTCCGGTTCGCTACGCCCGCTTCATACTGTACTGTAAGCTAGATAAGGCTGGGTTCAGGCTGCTGTACGGTACTCGTACTGTATGATTGTTGGCCCGCTGTCACGATCCTGAGGGAGAAGTGAGACCTGCATGGAAATAATTAAGTAACAATGGTGGAACTTGTTAGATAGTGGCTGCCCTCTTGCATCTCTGCACCGTCCACCACGTGGTACACTGGTATACAGTACTGGTATACTGGCAGCATTGAATATCAGTCTATCAGACCAATGCAACGAAGCAGGATTAAAACTACGAAAAAACAGACATATAGATACATGAGCATTGACATACTGTTCGCAACGTCAAAGGGTGGCCTCACCTCATACCCACTGTACCCGATCTCCACATTTCTTTTCTAACAGTACAGTATGGATTCCCTTCCAACCACAAGCTCCAGCCTCCTGCATGGATGACAGGCCACTTAACACTGTACTGAGTGAGTCACTTACGGAGGTTCCTCCAATGCCTGGCCTGCAAGCCGCTTCCGCACCGGCCGCCGATGATGATCATTGATCAGATCAGGGATTCCGTCAGATCTCCAATTATATAGTAAAATTACCGCATCTGGGCATAGTAAATTACCGCATCTGGATTCTGGGCCATACTGCAGTATCTTCGTACTGGCGTGAAGCTAAAAATCGAGATTGCACCCGAGGAACAGGTCTAATGGAACGCCACGAGGGGAGAAGACGGTACTCGAACCGGGGGGCGGACTTCACCCCCATTCCCCAGAAGAAAAGAAAGCAATACACTTATATTTCTAGAATATTGCAGTGCCAGTGCAGAAAAATAAAGAGAGGAGAATCTCTGAAAGACACAGACCACCATGCCTCGCGAAACTGGGATCTTGTTGCCGGTGACGTCCCAGACCCCTTGTCGAGGAAAAGGGCGCTGTCCAAATTGAAATCTGTCCTGCTTCTTCCAGATCGATAAGAAAAATATCCTACTCGACATCTCCTCTCCCGATTGCTCTTACATCGAGCACAGCACTTGGAGCGCAGAGGTATATATAAGGCCTGCGACGACCAACCTACCGAAGCCATGGAGACCAGCAAGTCAGAGTCAGGCACAGTAGATCATGGCGTCCTCATCTTCGAATTCACCCCACGGTCAGAGAGCCCAGTGCTCCTACTGCAGCCAAACATTTCGAGGCAACCGTGAACTCAAGCGACATGTAGATCATCAGCATAGAGATAGAATACACTCTTGTCCTGTTATAGGTTGCCATCATAAAACAAAGACGCCGTACAACTTGAGAGATCATTGGCGCAGGAGGCATGGCGGAGGTGACAATAGGTAGTATTCTCTGAGACTCTGGGTTTGTGCTGAAGCGGTTTCTGACTGAGCAAGTAGAGAGCAAAGTAGAGAGTCAAGAACAGGTTCAACATAGCCCCGGTGATCTTGCCCGAGACTCGATGAGATCAGCTCAAGGTCAAGGTATGAAGCTTCTTGCCACCACAAGATCCGGATCCAGTAATAAGAAATCCTGTACTAACCAATATCCCCAGAAACATTTTTACCTCCCACAAAATCAATCGAACACCGAACGCTCAATCCCGAGTCCTCGTCATCGTCATCGGTGCTTAGTCCTCTCAACAATCCAACCTTCGAGTCACGTACCATCGATACAAGCCCTGAATTTGCCTTGTCACACTCGCAATATATCCTGGCCTCTCCCGTTGCTCCCAAACGCCGGAAGAAAGTCGCACCCGTGGCCGGTGACGTCTTGCCAACAACCAAGAATCCCATCAATCCACCAGCGCCTGTCGAAAGCACTCCAAGCTCCGACTCGGAATATGATTCGGATACTTTCGATCACTCGATGGAGATGACGTTTGATGAGCATCACCAGCTTGTGTTGCGGGACTTTTCAGAAGATATGTTGTAGAGAAAGAGGTGTCAGTATCATTTAGTAAGAAGTGTTTGGAGCGCGGGATGATAATGGGTATAGTGTGTATGGTGCCGCTTTCCTTGCATTTATTTCATTTTTCAAAAACTGCGGTGATATTTAGCTTCTTCTTCTTCTTCGGTTCTGGGCACTGCTGGGCAATGGGTACAGATGAGCCAAAAAAAAATAAAAAACCACTAATTTCTTTCATAATCCATTCATCGCTGCAAGACATCTCTCCGCTCTCGTGATAAAGAAAACTGCTAATGAATATCTAAAGATTTTATATTTTTTCATTACATAGCAATCAAAGTTGCGAGTGTTTGATGGATGTTTTAGCTCGGTTATACTCCACTCCACACAAAACAAGTTATGAATGATGATGTAAGGAGTCTTGAATAATTTATTTTTTTCCCTTCGGAATTTCGATGAGGACGGGTTGAGATGGAGAGCTGAATCTGACTCTGCCTACTAGGCAGGTTAATTCCATCGAGGAAATAATTGATCAGGGGAAAAGGTTCAACTAAAGAAAGATCGAATTTCATGCCTTCATCATCTGTGGAAACTTGCAGGATACTTTTCCCTTTCGGTCGCTTGTCATCTATCCAATACCTATCCACCTTGACACACATGTGACATGAAGCATCGTGACTTCTCCTTCAAGACGAACCATTTCTCCCCCAAAAGAAAATCGCTGAATGCAGACTAGTGCAGGGTATAACACCCCCCCCCCCTCTCGGATTCCTGATTTCCAATTTCTCACACACAATTACGAATCCCCATTTTTCCCTATCACTTGAATTATGAGGGCCAGTACCTAAATATTTGAAAACTCTTCAAAAAATAACCACCTGCCCTGGGCGATACTACCTGTGATATAAAGAAGATCAGATCATATACATACAGAGAGAGAGAGAGAAAGAAAGAAAGAAACAAGCCATTCCAAAAGCTAGCCTCCCCTAATATCCCATATCCATAAAACAACTTCCATCACAATCCATCACAGAGCAACGAGCGATACCCGACCGTAAAAAGACCTGAAATCACATATATATAGACAGATATAAAAAGACTAATCTTCAAGTAATGGAATCAATGACCTGATAAATAAGAAAATGAAACTCGACACAGGAAGGGAAATTCATTCGAATAAAATATAAGAAGTTAAGAATAAACAATTTTTGGTCATGGGCTGGTTTGTTGCTGGACTAGCCTGCTTAACCGATACTTCTGATAATCGCTTTCTCGCGTCTCATAAGCCAGAGACAGATATATATGCGCCAGCGACTAGCTGCTTCAGGTAAAGAAAAAAAAAAGGAGACGATTATGAAAGAAATGTTTACATAAAGCCAATTAACAGCCGCAGGAAACGACTGATTTGCAGCAGAAAGAGTAAAGACTTGTGACCAGTGACCAGTGACCACGACTCACACCTATGAAGCAGGACAGCTCCCCTTTGGTAGACATATGTATATATTTCTTTTTTCGCACTATGCCTCCTGATCACGAGAATGATCATCATTATGGGGTTTAATGTACAAGTGTTTAACTAATCCGGTCTGATTGAGTATCTCTCCTTGCAAACTTCTCGACTGGGTCAACGGCCATTCTTCATGCATTTGCAAAAAGAGCTGCAGATGGCGAGGCGAAGCGAAGCGAATCTATGCAAAATGACTCGTTTGGAGTCTCTGAGAGCATAATTCAAGACCCAGATTTTGGAATTGCATATCTTTTCTTTTATCGGAAGAAAGAATGGACGAAGCGCTTAATCCCATCTAGCACTCTCCCTCTCGGCTTCCAGTCGAGCAATTCTCGCCTCTTCATCATCCGTGCCACCACCACCACGTCTGCCCTTCCGTCCTTTCTTCCCGTTCCTACTACCTCTGTTCTCAACACCCTCATCCCCTTCATCTCGGCTCCTCTTTCTTCCAAAAGCGCCACCGTTCAGACCGGCAATACGCTGTGCTTCCTTGAGCAATCTCTCGCGATTACGTGCTTCACGCTCGAGTTCATGCGGGTCTTTGGTCGAAGGGGCCGAGGGAGTGGACTTGGATTTTGATTGGGAAGAGGAGTCGACTTTGGCAGAGTCCCGGCGGGAAGAGGATTCATGACGGGAGTCTTCGTGACGGTGCCTGGTGCTGCTAGATTTCTCCCTGGACTTCTCATGCTCGCGCTCGCGGGCTGAAGGTCCTGTAGGAGCACGGTCTTGGCGAGGGCCAGTCGGTATAATCTTGGTCACATCATCGATAGCACTCTTGCGTCGGGCGCTGACACCTTTGATCTCGATACCGTTAGTGGCGGAGGAAGAGTGGCGAGATTCTGGCTCAGTAGGAGTCTTGTGCGGAAGGTCGACGTCGGATTTGGGTTTAGATGGAGGCTGAGAGGGGAGATCCTCGCTGCGGTGACGTACCCGGCGATGTCCGTGCTCATGGCCCCTGTTCCTCTCGCGACTCCTGGACCGATCCCGTCCGGTTTCTTCATGCCGTGAGCGGTGCGATGATCGGTGCTTGTGTGAAGACGAAGACTTGTGGTCTCTTTCACTCTCTCGCTCGCGATACTTGTCTCTGTCTCGACGGCTGCGATGACTGGTTCGCTTCGAGTCGGATGGTGAGGCAGTTCTAGACCTGTCTTCAACTAGCTCGCCTTTCCCGTCTTCGAGCTTATCTCCCTTGTCTGTGGTAACGTCTTCTTCCTCTCTGCGACGTCTGCGTTCTCGCCTACGTTCTCGACGTCTTTCGGTTTCCTTTTCGTCTTCGCTGAGAGACGTGGATCGATACCTATGCCTTCTGCTGTGTCTCTCCCGACTTCTTGATCTTTGCCTGTCTCTATTTCGTGAGCGTGATCTCTCTCTTGAAGGTGATTTGGTTCTCTCTCGATCTTTACCTCCCTTCTCGGAAGTATCTGGAGCGGCGCTCGCGCTGACGCTGCCACTCGGCCTCGAGCTTGCTTGACCAGGAATCGAATATCCCGAGGTACGCAAGCCAGAAAGACCAGTGTTGGGTAATCCTTCCCGCATAGCTTTGGGGCCGGTCGGGGCATTGATTGGGACGTCAACTGGCTTCACAATGGGAGGTTGCATGGGTATAAATCCACCTCGTGCTCCGTAATTGCCTTGAGGATAACCACCTCCGTAAGCGTTTACGTTGTAAGCATCATCTGTACCAGCATATGGATAAGAGGCTATATCGTCTAGGGTTTGTATGGGCATCGGCGCGCCGGTTCCCGGGGCTTCCGACTTTTCGACAGTAGTTACTTCCGAAATTCCTTCGTGTCCAGGGGCATCTTCAGTAGCGATTCCTGGCTCCTTGTCTGTATTCCCATCTGTGGGCTTAGTAGTGGTTTCTGTCGTGGTTGTAGTTTGGCGTATCTCTCTACCAAATTCATCCACATCTCCCGCTTCGGCCTTTGATCCATTTGGAGCTGATACCGTATCACTAATGGGTCCATTTTGGTGGTGACTCGAGCTGAATTGCTGTGGCAATTGTTGCGAGAAAACGTCGTTTGAGCCATGACCGTAGCCGCCTCCGCGGCTGTAGCCACCACGGCCCCTACCTCGACCTCGGAAATTCCCATAGTTGTTCTGAAAGTTACTGTGCTGATTTGAGCCAGCAAAATTACCTTGGTCAAAAGTCGGAGCTTGAGAGGGGTATCCAGAGTGGTTCGCGCCATAATCACCGTGACCCATGGCAAGAGCGTTTGGATGATTATAACTATCTCCAACATTCCATGATTGTTGTCCCTGCCAACCATTACTGAACCCTTGTCCAACTCCTCCATCAAAGCCCATGCCCATTCCGACTCCATTCATACCTCCTCCAAAGCCACCGCTCATCATCATGTTCTGCATCGCCATGGGGTCCATGCCCATACCAGGCATTCCTAGAAAAAAATATTAGCCTCATTATTGTGTTAAGAATTCTAGCAGAAAACCTACCTATCATGGGGAAGCTATTGAATCCGCCAGGTCCTGCCATGCCATTTTGCATAGCCATCATCATCTGCATTTGGTTGAAGTCGCCTCCAAATGGCATGCTAGAAAATCCTCCAGCTGCAGAAGGATCAAAGCCGAAGCCAGCGGTGAAGCCAGGGGTTTGTGAAACGCCGGTGACATCTTCCTTGGCCTCCCCAAGCTCTGCCATGGTACTCTCTGCCGTCTTGGCATTCAAATCGGCCGTAGGCTCTTGGCCAGGTGCAATTTCCTAGATAGTTGTCAGCCTTGTATCAAACAGAATTTAGGTGAATAACTGACTTCGATTGATGGCTGAGGAACATCCTGCTGATCTTCAGCTGGTTCTTCCAGATCTGGTTTCTTTGTAGCATCGTCTAATGGCGCGACAGGGAGCTCCTCAGCCTTGAGGTCATCTGTGGCCTCCGAATCATTGCTTGGGTGTGCAACAGGCTCGTCGACAGAGATAGAGACTGAAATAGGGGTCTCGGCGGGAGTTGGTTGCTCTGTCACTGGGGGAGAGTTCTTCTCTTCCTTCAATCGCAGAGCCTCGCGCTTCTTCTCTTCCGTTCGTAGGAAAACCTTGATTGTAGTGCGCAACGACTTATTTGGTTTGCAGTCTGCTGCTGCAACGGGAGTGTGTTCGCAGACAGGGCAAGAGGAGGGGAGGGTAGATTGGCCTATTTCAAAGACTATTAGATGCTGCAATGCCATATGTAGGACGCCCTAGGTTCTTACAAGTCTCGCAAATCGCTTGGTCGCAGCATGGGAGGCGAAACGCGTTGACAGCCAATTTGCTGCAGATCGCGCAACGGAGCTTGATAGGAATCTCATCTTGAGAAAGGGAGCTGCGCATATGTTAGCAGAGTATCAGACACGCAGCATCTTCTATTGCGACGGACTTGATAAGCTCTACCTGAGCTGCTGTGGGAGCTGAAACAGCCATGTTGACAGGCTGTCGTGCGACGGTTTTCCAGGCAGAAAGGATGTTGTCAAGAAGTCTTTATCGCATGGTCGGTGTGTCGCAGAGAAGGCTAGAGAGCAAAGACCCTCTTTCCGATCGCTCGTGTATCAAGTTTCGTGGGGATGGTTCACTTTCGGGTTTGCGATGGAAATTTGAGGTTAAAAAGCGGTTGGCCGAGATTGCGCTACTATTTTTCCACCTCAGCCTTGGCGTGCAGGGTATAGCACGTGACCATAATGTGAATTACGATCATATATGATTGATGAATATTTTATGAATCTTGTGTGACACTAGAACTAAGGGTGTGAATCTAAGCATGTGAGAGTCAAGTAATAATAAGAAGTTTCTCCTTATATCTAAATCAGGAGCCGAATCCCTTGAGCAGGGCAGGCGTCACTACATGTGAACCAAGCTTCGGCTAAGCAGCAGCAGCCCATGTCCAGTCGTCATGTCATCATGACAACCCTCCCCTCTGTTCTATGATAGTTCACTCACCTGTTTCTGAATATCACCAATGAGGCAGCTTCTCTCGATTCTCCCAACTAGACGCACATGTCATAAGTCATGATCCTAGGTCAAATCTCTTGGCTTGATTGCTTTGTCTTTCTGCTCTTCCTGGCTCCACAACTCATTATTCACGTTGGGTTCTTCCCAACACTTTTCTGTGGTCTCAAAGCTTTGCCGTTTCTTTGTAAGTATACCATGATCATTCCTATCCCTTCTCTCAACTTCAATCCACATTATCCATTTCCAATGGAGTTTTGTCGTTGTTCCGGCGCTTGTTGAAACTCGCTAATCAGGTTCCTGTAGTAATCCGCTTGCCCCTGGCATTCGTCTATGACCACCTCCTTTTGCACAAATCTCAGCGTCCTCCATTTGTGCAACAAGCTTCCTGGTTTGAGGATGTGGTCATTAGGTGTGTGAGATATGCGTTTGCATCTATTCCAGCGGAGATTGGGAAGGTCTTTTTCTCCAAGGGTGTAGCAGTGCCGTTCCTGAGATGGAGGATGCTGAGGCGTGGATTTATCAGAAAATCAGTTCATTGGGAGGAGGTGAAGAGACAGAGATTTCAAGGAATTTGGATTATCAAGGATAAGATGAAGCAGCCGGATGTTGTTCTATATTATGCACATGGTTAGTTCACATGAACTCTTTGATTTCCTCTGAATCCTCTCTGCAAATAGCATTTTTATCATCATCGCCATATTCCTGACTAAGTCTAACTACTGTTTAGGAGGTGGCTTCTCCATGGGTACCTCCTACTTCTATCTCGAGTTCCTTCTCGCCTTCCATAGCCTTCTCTCAACCCCTGGGAATTTCAACAACCCAGCCATCCTCGCTCTTGAATACACACTTGTCCCAGAAGCATCCTACCCTAGACAACTCCACCAAGCAATTGCAGGTTATGAGTATGTACTTACCAAGACCCATGACCCCTCGAAGGTTGTATTCAGTGGAGATTCTGCCGGAGGAACCATTATTCTGAGTTTGCTTCTTCATATTGGCACCACCAAGGCAAACAAATCTATAATTAAATCTAGGGGCAGTGCTATCGAAGTAGGAACTGATATTCAAGGCGTGCTCCCCGCCCTAGCTGTTCTTATAAGCCCTTGGACGACACTCATCTCCCCCTCTGATAAAAACACCAAGAGCGACTACCTAGATGCCACGAACCTCCACACCTATGCTCGTCAATATTGTGGCTCCCATTTCCCGCCAAACGACCCCGCTGTTAGTCCGGGTAACTGTAAAGATATTGCGTGGTGGCACCGGGCCTCTCCAGGAAAGGGTTTCCTCGTGATGTGGGGTAAGGAGGAAGTCTTTGCACCAGAGATTAGAGAGTGGGTGAGAGTACTGGACAGCGCTGCTGTGGAAGTAGATGTGTATGAGGAGAGTGGTGGTATCCATGCGTGGCCTGTTGCGAGCTTCTTTTTGAGTTCGACGACCAAAGAGAGGGTGAAGGGATTGGAGGTGATGGTGAAGTTTATCGGGGAAAATATGAGGAGAAATGGTATTATTGAAGTCGATGGAGGGGATGCTGCTGGTATTAATATGCCTGTTTCGCATGTTCACTT
The DNA here is from genome assembly GCA_003988805.1 of Ploettnerulaceae sp. D365. NCBI lineage: Eukaryota > Fungi > Ascomycota > Leotiomycetes > Helotiales > Ploettnerulaceae > Ploettnerulaceae sp. D365. The sequence continues at coordinate 53,784 of QYAL01000121.1, forward strand.
TATGGAAGGATTCTAGAGACAGATATCCCAGGGAGACTCTGCATCTTCGTAACCACATGTACTTCTGTGGAGAGTGCATGAATACAATATTGAGAGGTGCAACATTGAGAATTTGAGCGGATATTATTATCCCCTCCCCGGTTTGTGTGTTAAAAATTCTGGTAGGTTCCACGTCAAAGATTTGACATACAAACCGGGGAGGGAATAGTACACTTTGAATGTGGGGTAGCAGTAAGTGGTACTAATCTCCATCGTCTAAAACTCATCCCAGAAAATGCAAGTGGGGTAAGTTTCATCTTAAACAATATGAAGGTCGATTTAGCTGCACCCTTTATTTCCAAGAGGATACTGGTCCCAGCAAGACCAGATCCAAGTATCGGACAGCCTGCCGAAAGCTTGTCATCACTCAAAGTCTGCTACGGTTGAGATAAAGTTCCCACATTGAAGAAACGGCATTTCGACCCAGATGGGTTCACAAAAGTTAAGCAACTCGTTCCAGCTTGATCAAGTGACGGTTTACGCTCGTTCGAGCCGACATTGGAATTCGGGTCGAGATAAGCGATCCGATAGGCGGGGAATTGTTCTTCTAGAACACGCTTACCGACCAAATCAACATATTTCCTAATCGAGCAATCAAACTCACATTCCTCAGCACAGCTAGCTGAACTTTAACCCAGATGTCAATATTTACTTTACGCAGAGTAGAGTATATCTGCAGGCGCGCCGCAAACTTCCCAAGGGTCTTGGTATCACCGCTTTGCTGACAGAGTCAAGTCATCTTTCGATAAAAATCAAATCCTACTCGTACTCACCGACAGTCAACAGATCCCCGCTATAAATTGCTCTGTAATTCCTTCTGAACCCCATAAATCATACGCATCGAATTTGAATACTGTTTCCATATTCAAATTCAACTCTCGAAGAAAGTGTGTACCTCCTCCGAACTAGGAAGGAACTCGATCGATCATCGCACAGGACGGCACAACATCTTGCCAAGGCTTAGGGCTGGGCATCATTCCATCAACATAGAATCGAATTCGAATTTTCAAATCAATCACCATCACCACCCAATAATATACATCTCTCTCTCTCAATCAACATCAAAACCAACAACATCAATCTACTCCAGAAGTTTTCTTAAAAAAAAAGCAGCCATGCATCGCGATCTCGAAACCCAGTCAGTCGGAACTCCACCTATACTCAACCCTGCGGATCGGGATGCCACGAATCGATATTTCCTTGCACTTGAAATCTCTCCATTTTTTCTAGGCTGCATCGCAACGATTCTCTGGACGATTTTCGACCCTTCCTTTAGTTCAGCCGGACGTATACGTAATACTTTCTGGACCGTATTACCCACGCCCATAATAGTTGGACTGACAGCCATCTACCTCATCTGGCATGGTACGTACAAACCTTCTCCTCCCCCCCCCCCAAAAAAAACTCTCACAATGAGATAAAACCATCCAATGCTTAAGCTTATATATTTTCCAAAGCCTTACACCATCGCTTAACATGGTATCCAATCAGCGATCTCCAACGTGCTGTCCTCGATATCACGCGCTCGTACGCAAGCTGCTTCATTCTCGCCCTTACGTTCGGAGCGATAGGTGTCAGGATGGTGATTAGCATGGTGGGAATCATCAAACCGTATGATGCGAAGAGCAAGGATCCTACGTCGGATGGCACATTTAAACTTGCGTGTGTTTTTCTCATTATGGCGTACTTGTTATTGTCTCTGGGTATGGGGATTCTTGCTACGAAGCCTTTGTTGGCTGATAGGAGGAGGTTGAAGGAGGTGAGGGACGAGAAGAGGGCAGTTGTTGAGCGGGAGAGAAGCGTTGGAGGGTTAGGGCCATGATTGTTTGATTGTTCTTTTGGGGCAGTTGGTTTGGTTTATGCGCTGGAGTTTTGGTGTTTTAACTTGTAGTTATTTATGACGGTACGGCAATGTGGCATTCGGAGAATTAATACGGAGGGACCGGAAAGGTTAAATATACAATCTGATATAATGAAGTGGCAAGTTACCTAGTATATTGGAAAGATCTCGTTCATATCTCGAAACGGAGCCGGTACATCTGACGCTTTCATGCTCGAGTTCCTTCCTCGCCTCCACTTCCGGATCCCTACCTTGCTGTACAATACTCTATTAACAGCATCAAAAGTATATAACATAGTGACGGTATAACGCTAGTCATTTTCAGAATCCGAATACTGCAATCTCCCATTCCGCATTTATCTTCGAAAATCTCCTCAACCCATGCAGGCTGCAAGTCTAATTGTTTACATTGTGATCACGTGCCTACTATCGCTCATTATGTCGGGGTCAGAGTCCAAGGGGAAACCTAGGCTGACTGCTAGTGCAGCTGACTGATTTTAAGATCTTGTGGAAAAAGGAGAAGGATATGAGTTGTAAAAAACTGTCAATTGTTTTGATTAAAGAGAAAATTTGTATTTCGAACTTGCGGAGGAAGCCAGTGGGAGACAGAAGCACAACAGATGGAGTGCACAGTTGTAATTGTATGGAGTATTAAGTATGATAGTACTATATATGTAGCAAGGAATATCGAAACGATGATTCCATCCTATCGCGACGTCTCAATTCCGTCGCCAGGAGTCAGGACCCCATCCCATCCCACCCCCTCCCTCGCGCCAGCTCAAGCGTCCCTATCCGTGCCCGTGGCACTTTCTCCTCTCTCTCCTCTTCGAATGTAGGAGTTGAAGGGATCTGTCGAACAGGGACGTAGCATACCCGTCCCCGCCGAATCCATCATTCTCTCTCTCCTCATCATAAGTGCATAATTGCAAGTCTTAGTATGTAAATTGCCTTGGACCCTCAAAAGAAATCCGGCACTCCCCAATTGGTCCTTCAATCATCATCAAAGATCTCCGTCTCCTCGACTTCCACCTCAGCATTAACCTCCGCATAGCTCCCCAGATGGTGATATCTCAGATTTCCCGAGTGCGAAGGGACTTTGCAGAGTGCCAAATCATCATTCTCCGAAATCAAGACATCTCCGAATCGAATCCCGTTGTCTGTATCCACTACTTGCTGTTTGTCCTGGTAGGTATATGTTGAGTCGACATGAATTGAAACATCCTTGTTGGAAGCTTGGAGTGTGGAGTATGCGTGTGTGCTGAACTCCCCTGCTTCCTCAACCGACTCGGTATCAGAATCCGAGTCGGAGGAGCTGTTGTGATACTCATCGAGCAACTTGTCGTAGAGGTTGGCGTGCCCGACAAGTCTTCGGAGGTTTTGGTCTTTCAGTGCTGCTTCCTCGACGAGCTTCTCATAGGCAACCTTTGCAACAGAATATATGTCACTCTCGTTTGGTGGTGTCATACTCGAAGTATCAATGACGAGATAGTCGCCAGATTTGGTGGATGCCATTTGGAAGATTGATCGATGTAGATAATTGACCTGGGAAACCGGAATCCCATGAAAGAGAGCGGGATCCGTTGGAAATATGTATTTGGACCCCGGACCCACACATGATAATTTATTCAGAGCCGCGACCTTGCTGAGCCCCGAGCACGATAATTTACACTTAGTCTTGAGACTAACTAGTTGTCATAAGATCAGATGACATTATTTTGAAGTCCTGCTCATCCTGCTCATTCCTTCTAGACGGTGTAGCCAAGCTTCTTGGAACGCTTATCTCCCGCTCTTCCGACGTTTCTGCGGAATGGAGAATTCACTCTAAGCCAATGAAAAGTCATTGTGCATCGTAAATGCAGAGATTGATTGGGTCGTAAAGAGTGGAGCAGGGGGAAAAATACTGCAGACCCTTGATTGAGCCTTAGGGGAAAAGAAAAAAAACCTTGCGGCTGCCAAGATTTTTCAGATGGCCCGAAAATAGTCCGCGCGATGCCGAACAGAGACTTCAGGAAGTCAAACTTCGTCATCGGTTACGATGTACAGTACGAAGTACTTTGAGGACGTGCTTGGCTTTGATGAAAGTTAGAAGCTCTTTTAATAACATCAAGGTATTTCGCTGAGTACTGTACTGTACTGTAATGTACTGCACGCACAGTGTTCGACTTAAGCACTGTGTATACGCGCTTACTTACGTGGTTGTTCACCGCAGCCGAGCTAGAAACTCCCTTAAGAACGTCTCGATGCCGTTCCCCCACATCCTCTTTTTTGTCGTCCTGGAATCTGAAAGAAGTGATTTCGTATGCAGGGGCAACGCTTGATCTCCGTACTATATGACGTTCACACGAGTACTTCCTAAATTCCTTCATTCCGTGCCCGAGAGATGTTGGTTGAAGATCTAAGAATACAAAGGGCAGCTTCAGTTACTTAGTTGCTCTCCCGTATCCTCGCCTACAAGCAGAAGCTAGCACTTAGCTTACCGTATCCCGAGCCATCACCAAGCTTTAATTTACGAAACGTAAACACTTCGTAGTATTTTCGTACTGGTCTCAGCCATGTTCCTCGTGCTGCATGTAGCGAGTCAAGCGTCAAAGATGAGGAATCTTTCTCCTATGTGGAATAATCCAGTTCGGATACGAGATGAACTTCAATCCAAGCTACTACTGTACCAATAATAGTCCACACCTCTTTCCGTCGAGATGCGAAGTATAATAGTCGGTTAGCCACTGTCGAATCGGTTCGTAGAGTTCAGAGTTAGAAATCTAATCAGATGAAATATATACTATTTCCTTTATATATGCGTTTTTTGAACATCATCAATCATTGCCCACCAGGAACAGACTTCTGAGTAATCAGTGTTGATTCAAAGATCCAATGTAAAATTGACCAGTCTCGATAGCTTGGAATTGAAATCAGATACAGACAACCAATGAAAACTGACTCGTAATCGAGCATTGATGAGCTCTTCAGATCCCATACAGCCCTTTGTACAACAACCACAACACAACAACAACAACAATATACAGTACCCCCGTCACACTGTGGCTGTGCAATAAATTCCCTTCCCCATCTCCGTTTCCGTTTCCGACTCCGTACCCACCTAAGCAAGGACTCCCATGCCATCCCCGAGCCCCCAAAAGGCGCCATCCATACTACTGTATCTGCAAAACATATAGGATCTATTACATATTACGACTTCAGGAGGAAAAGAAACAAAAAAGGCCAGTCTGATTGGCCCAGAGCAACTTGCGACCTGCAACAATGCGCGTTGGATCAAAAAGCGCATTTCTTACGACGTGCAACAAACTCTTGGGGGGGTAGGTAGGTGGGTACATCTTTAGATCTCGGTGATTGGTTCTTTGTCATCCCTTTCCCCATCCCATCTCTTGGTGCGACTTGCAACAAAGATCGAAAGAAAGGGACTATGCAGGTATTCAGAGAAGAGTGGAAGAGGACGCTCGGGAACTTTAGATCTGTCTGTGTGCTCGTGATGGATCAATGTTTTCGTCGTTATTTCGTATTCTCTCGCATCTCCTGGAAAAATGTGCTGCAGACAGATGTTATCCAACTTTTTGAACGCGATCACGTGCGCGGACAAGAATCGGTGTTGTTCGGGATGATTTCCTCGATTGACTGAAATGTATTAGAGATCCTTTACCTTGTGTATCATTCGAGCTCGTGATGATCTCGTTCCATGTTCGCATCTCATCTAGCGAAAATACAGCGTTGATACCACTGGAAAAAATGTTGTCACGGCCGCAGTGGTACAGGCATTTCTTCGTGCATTATGTAAGCTCGCTTGACTGCATCCTATGGTAATTTGTCCTTTCTCTTTCTCACAATTCCAACATAGGGGTTCGCGTATATTGTGGGTACCTGAGAGTTCAAGAGTCACATCCACATCTCACTGGCATCTCTATACTGTACAAACAGACTTCTCCATTTCCTTTAAGCCCTTCCTCATATTTTGAAGGTAAATTCCTTTCTTTACGTTACTGCAAACACCTCTCTCGTCTCTATGCCAAATAGCCTCAACCTACACCCTCGAGCAAATCAGCGAGTACGAAGCTCATATATGGGTCTTCCCATCCCTCATACTTCTACAGAGCCTCGATGCCTACTCTCGATGCCGCATAATCTTGCAGTCTCCAAGTCTGTCAGTCGCTCCGCATCTATGACGATGATGACAGCACGTGATACTTAGTCGATCTGCGGCGTGACTCATGGATGTATGTATAGCTTGGTGTAACATATTTATAACCAAGGAGAAGACAAGACCTTTCGAGGATATAGGAAAACATATAAACTGCCTATCTCAAAATTCTTTTACAAAACAGTATTCCCCACGGCAGTCATCAGTAAAAGGGTTCCGAAAAGATTCAGCACCAAACAATACAACTCACCTCATGTCATCTCTCAACACCAACGAACCCAGCACCGAGCCCGGAACATCTTTACTAACGCAAGATGCCTCCCCAAAAACCTTAGTACAAAAGAGCTACGATAAAATCGCCTCAATATACTTCGACTGGACATCCACCGGACCATCTCCGCGCCTGAACTACCTAGCAATACTCACCACCCACCTTCCCAACCCCATCCACACATCCCAAATCCTCGAACTAGGATGCGGCGCCGGCGTGCCGGGCACCCAATTCCTCTCCAAGCACTACAACAAGGTCCTCGGCATCGACATCTCCGCATCCATGATCGGCCTCGCGCAGACACACGTCCAAGGCAGCAATGTATCCTTCCTGCGAAGCGATATGCTGAGCTTGGATTTTGGGGCGCGGGAGTGGGATGCGGTGGTTGGATTATATAGTATCTTTCATTTGAAAAGGGACGAGCAGGTGCTCATGATGAAGAGGATCGAGAGGTGGTTGGTACCCGGTGGGGTTTTTCTGGGGAATTTTGCGCTGGGTGGGAGGGAGGAGAGGGGGGTTTGGTTGGGTGGGGAGGAGATGTTTTGGGCGGGGTGGGAGGAGGGGGAATGGGTGGGTGTTGTTGAGGAGGCGGGATTTGAAGTGCTGAGGGGGGATGTTATTGCTGAGGTTGAGCAGGGGAAGGATGTGAGCTTTTTGTGGGTTGTTGCGAAGAAGAAGGGTTAGGAAGTTAGGAAGGGGGATTTTTAATTCCTAAGAGTAGCTCACTGTGTTCGATCGATGTACGGGGAGATCAGATCATGCTTTTCATTTTTGTAGCTAGGGAATTGTAGCTACAATGCAAGAAAGAGAATATCTGGAAATGTGCATCATGCCATCAGTCAAAGATGCCTTGGATGCTGTGTCAAGGGAAGTGGTGCAGCTCAGAGAAGTTGAGAAAATCCCTGGTGACTGGTCTAACATTCTCTGCGAGTCTGTATGAACCTTGCCTCCGGTCCTCGTTCCTTCCACCCACCACCCACCACCCACTCTCATTCAATGAATCATCTGCCAGAAAGAAAGAAAGATAAGAAATTTTGTGCTCAAGAAAGTATGTGCTATGGACGACGCGTGCCTCATAGACGGTGACAGAGCGGATATCTGAATAGATGTCCTTTGCAATCGGCTCGTCTAAGATGGACCTGCTGGTTCTCCTTCGAAGTATTCTTGATATTTGTCGCTCCTATCAAGAGCTTCTTCAAGAGACTCCCCAGCAGCAAATCAATTTAAGTCTTGATCATTTTAGAATTGAGCGTCTGCTGGGCCAAGTGGTGGTCGGGGAGCAACTCATTTCTTGATTCTCGATGCCTTCGAGACACAAGACCTGGTAAGAGAAGACCGGTTCCTTCCATTGGAGATAATCCCACTTCCCCTCGCGAATCAAATCAAGAGATTTGTCAACGCAAGCCTTAACTTGTTGGATCTTCTGATGCTCTAACGTGGGGCCGCGGTGTCCTGACTGTACACTAGGTGCGAGGAAATGTGACATGTTCTTACTGTTCCAGCAGGCCTCGCAATCGCGCTGACAGTCCTTGATGATGGATACAGACGCGGTCTCCAGGTTTGAGAAGAACATCAATAGAGGCTCCATAGTGTATTGTTCAGCCACATCCCAAAAATGTTCACTGACAGAGATGTTTTTAACTATGTCTCTATCGGTAAGGCAGTGGAGAGTACGCTCTCTCTGCGACATCATAATGGGAGGGTAGAAAACTACCGCGGTCTTCATAGGGGTCATGTCTCGAATGTGAAGTATGTCAATCTCAGAGTGGAAATAGACTGGGCTTCGACCATTTTTATGTTTGAATGAGAGCTTGTACACCTTTAGCATTTCAGCCCGGATTTCTCGGTCGATGTGAAGAACTGCCGGAAAGTCTGAAGTGACAAGATCAAACTTCGTCGATTTAAAGTTGTTCACGAAGCGCATCTCGATGATACGCGGCTCGAGTGACAACCTCAAGATCATCAACCGCACTTCTGCTGGCAGCTTCTGGAAGCATGTGAACTTTTTCAAAGCGGTCCATACTTTATAGAACTTGACTTTGTATTTCTTTGCTCGGTCGCTGCTCGAGTCTCCGGCATCAAAGTTGGGGGCAATTCGGGGTGTATCTATTCAGTTATCAATATCATGATTCTGGGGGGGGGGGGGAATTGATATGTGAAGTACAAGCTTACCAAGAAGGGCGTTCGCGATTGCCTTGTTATGATGTGAGGGTGCATTGCAGACTTTAGTAGCCTCTCGTCCAACAGAACTTGAGCCAACATCCAAAGGCATAGAGAGTAACATCTTGGCGCTGAGGGTGTTTTGGAGCGCAGCGGATTTCATCTCTGCGGCTATTGCTGGAACAGGTTTATATATTTGAAGGAGAAGTATCGGGTCTTTTCTAGATAGATCTTTGTTAGACTCTAGGAGACGAAATCCGTGCAGCAGTCGGAGATCGAAACGAGATGACGGGGGCGTAGAGTGGTTGTTCCAAAGCTGAACCCGAGCTTGAAGTCGTGGTGCAAACGTCTAAAGAAGATCTATCACTCGAGATCTGCTCAAGATTGAACAATATCGCTGTTGGCGACTACTGGATCGTGGAGTTCATACGATGTTGGATATCGAGCCGCTGGAGATCTCTAGTAGTTTTTTGCGAGACTTGAAGTCGTAAGGTAAACGTATACGGAAGATTCACAACTCGAGATATACTCAAGCTGAGACAATATCGTAATCGGCGATTACTTGATCGTGTAATTCATACGACGTTGGATATCGAGCCGATGGGGATCTCCACTGGTTGCTCGGAGACTTGAAGTTGACCGAGAGTCGGAGTTGGGACTCTTTTGGTCAACAGACGCGAGAGGCAGACCCAAGAGAAGAAGTACGAATGCCTTGCTGGATATATATAGGTGTGATACGGTAACGTGACTTCCCTTCTCGAAACTGAGCTAGGAAGTCGTTGGCGTTGGTGAATTTCGAAAACTAAGTTGTTGATGGGGAAGACATGTCGTAGCCAATCAGGAGAAAGACGTCGAAAGATCTATCGATCTGAGATCTAAATTCGAGGCGGTTCTAGAAGTGTACGAGAATCAAACGGAATTTGGTTGACTGATGGTGGTGGAAATCGTCGAATCGATGTATTTATAGAGCGAAAGGAGAAGAGAACCTAGAGTAACCAAAACATTCAATGACCAACAGATTCAACACAGCATCTAATCAATATCACAGATTTCAGCTTTCAATTGTAAATAATTATCAATATCGTAAATAGAAATTGTATGGCGGTTTCGTCGTCTTGACTACAATAGTGTTGTGAACTCGAAGAGTCGAAGAAAACGAGGAAATAATTCGGCTCAAATTTCATCTTCAGGATTAATACTAGATTCAAAAATCTTGAACATAGCAGTATTACTGTTAACAATATTGGGAGAATGAATATCACCTCATTTTCCCGAGTCCCAAACTCGAAAAGGACAGCAGGTGGAGACTTGGGTACCGCCCGTACGTACGGCTTGGGTTCTTGGTGACATGAATGACCAATACCAGAACGCAAACTTATGTGTAATTTGTAGAATAGATCTAAAGAGTTTCTATTTAAAGCAGAGGTGCATGGAGCGTTTCAATGTAACAATCATCATGTTACAACAATAGATTAAGTTACAGCATGTTTAACTTTAATCAATGTAAGAAAACGAAAATGCCACATGCAATTCTCGACCACTGTACCAGGAAAATTACTTATTGACTTTGTGAAATTGGATCTTGGTCCGATCTTTCTGATGAAGGCGTTAAGTAGTTGGATCTGTTGCATAAATAGCTGGATCCTGGGCTATTGAACGGCACTCGATATTCATGAAGGCGAGCTAAGCTTCCTTTCCGTGGCGAGGTGAGCTCGCTTTGTGTTCGCATCCAAGGATCACAACAAATACCTCGGTCTTATATATCAAGCAATACTGAATGAAATACGATACTTGATTGAATTATTATGAGAAATGTGCCCGAGTTCATCTTCCCATTGGCAACCCGGAGGTGTGTGGCCTTTAGCAGCCGAATTTTGGTACACCCCAGGCGAGAGTTGGATACCGCCTGAATGAAACAATACGTAGTATGTAGAACATGATTCGGTGTGGACGTACCCCAAAGGAAGAATGAAAATGTGTGTGAGTGGCATGATGAGCCACTGTCTGCTAGTTCCTATTGCTACAAAATGCGAAAATAAGCACATCCAAGTATTATTATTGATTGGTATTATTATGCCTGACGAGGATACCAAATATTGTTTGCGTGTGGTTTTCAACTCTCGGTTTGGTAAGAGTGGATGGAGAGGGCGTTAAAAAAGTGTAAAACAAAAATTCCAGAAGAAAAAAATTCAAAAGAAAATCGCGACACCTGAGTGATTCGAACACTCGCTCCCGAAGGAAATGGCTGTCATGCTTTGACGTTGTCAATAGCAGGCCATCGCGTTAACCACTCCGCCAAAGTGCCAGCGCTCTCAAACTTGCTGTTTGTGCTGTTTGATGAAGTAAGCAAGCTTATCTCGCTATCTAAAGCATCAAAATTTTTTGCTAACCTGACCTGCCGAGTCCAATTAACATAACTCGTTGCCCCACGAATACTGTCATATTTCAACAAATGGCCCTCAAAGATTGTTAAAACCTGTCGTGCATTTTCAGACTCGTATATGCAGTTTATAATGGATCATAGATATGTCATGGATGACTTCAACGGCCAGAGCTTCTGCAGCCGGTAGACCCCTGTATTTGAGGCCTCCATCAACTAAGCGAATTCCTTCTTGAAGGCTTTATATGTATCGATAACTTGATGATCGCCAGGACAGCTCGGACATATAGATGTTTCTGGTCTTGGGGAGCATTCGCCGTACTATCAAAATGAGATTTCTCAACTACTGAGAAGTGGCCGAACCTGGGCCGAGACTATAACAATACCGCACGTTCAGCTTCTATGCATCGCACTTGGGACTTTCTACCGGAGATGTGGGGATGCTGTTTTATTTTCTATTCATACTCATTTGTTGGTATCAAGCACAGTAATGATGAATGTAGCACCAAACTTATTTCATGAACTGAGATTTGCAAAACATCACCAAAATAGAGGCAGGAGGAGATACTCTAAGCACCGATCACGGATTCGCGGTTCTGTGCCTCGTGCAATATTTAACCGCCTTTTTCACTCCCTGCCTTAACTAATCACCGGACCAGAAGGGAGAAGCCAGGGTGACAAGCTGGCCAGATACGTACACTCCTCGCCAACATTGGGAAAGTTTCTGTGTTTCTAGCTGAGCCTACTGCTCAGTACGATAATATCTTTCTCCGCTCCTTATCTTCGTCCAAAAGTCTTCCCAAACGGCTTCCTTACTGCCTCAAATTTCTTCCCCGACCTCCCCTGTAACCAACTTTCTTTCGTGCTCCTCGCCTGGAAACTAGACTTCGGCGCTAAATTCGTGCTGCTTGGTTTGGAGACACGATATGTGGTTGCTCCTATACGGCGATCCTTAGGTGCTTTTGAAGCAGCGTCTAGGAATTTTGTCTTCTTGGATTTCTTTTGTGGGAGCTTGTCTGTGTCTATGGAAACGAGTTCTTGAGGTTCTGTATCGGAGAGATACTCGGCGGGTAGGAAGGAGGGGAGGTGGTCGCGGGTGGTGAGCGGTAATAACAGTCGAGCCTCTGCCTCGTCGCTATTTTCTCCCTCTGATCCAGTGTCTTCAGGTACCGGCGCTGTGCCCGTCTCTGACTTCCGCTTCTTTCCCGACTCGGATTGTTTCTTCAGAATCTCGTCTCTTTCCTTCCGTTTCTTACGAGTCGCTGATATTTGTCTAAGAACTGGTCAGTTACGGCATTTATATAACAGGAAGAATTATTCACTGCTTGACAGCCTTAGCTGTTTCTTTCTCCTTGGATTTGATCTCTTTAGCCGCCTCTTGAATGCCAATTGCCTCTGGTGCGTCGTCGTCGCTATCCTCACTCTCCTCGCTATCTGCGACCTCAATTGCGTCTGGAATCTCCTTCGCAGCAGAAAATAACTCAGGCTCAGGCTCTTCACTACCAAATTTTCTATGCTTGATTCTTGTATCTGCATTGACCGCCGCTTTGCTTAAATCTAGCGTACTGCCTTCGTCCCGCACTTCGTCGCCCTCCTCGTCATCGACAGATTCCGCAGAGCTACTCGGTATCTCAAATTCTGTCGTAACCTTCCTCGCTGGGATCTCTACCACCGGCCTCGTCTTGACCACTACATCCTCGACCTGCTTCTTTCTAACTGGTAGGACTTTTCTCTTCTTTGCACTTGGCGTGTCCTTCGCTTCACTCACATCTATATCCCCATTTTGTGCCCTCTTTGACGGCCTCTTTCCCGTCGACACATGTATGGTAGCTGTATTGTCGTCGTTTAGTCCACTCTCGACCACCACCTGCGACGATTTGCGAGACTGCGAGCGGGATGTGACCATCGTTACGGGAATGGTGGGCTTATGTGGGGGAGAAGATGGGTTCTGCGAGGCGTCAATTAACAGGGCTCTGGCAGATTTGAGGATTCTGGAGAACATCAAGAAGAAGGTAGAGACTTTTTCTTGCAGTATTTTGGTGATACGTCGAGCCAGGAGAATGTGGAATACAATGTGGATGTATTTTCTGGTGACACAGAATTTGTCGGCAGAATATTCCCTCGTAAGTTGCACTAGCCTCAATGCAGTCGCAACTAAGCGGTGTAAGTTGGAGCTCAGAATCGCATGAGCTTCTCTGGTTAGCTTCGGTGAAGCTTCATAGAACCAACTAATTTGATATTTTGGAGTCATTGAGAAATAGACATTCGGTATTTCTAAATCGCTTAGTGGTTTGGCTAAATCGGCATAATCGAGTGTTTTAGTTTGCTGCTCTCAGTGCGCCTCTAACATCTCCAAACATAACCTTTCAAAATGATCCTGGCCAGACCATCTACTATGTTGACTTTACAGCAGCTAGCTCCTATCATTGAGAAGAGATGTCAATTGATCAGCTTTAGAAGGCTTCATGTTACTCCGACATTCAGAGCAGCAGCCAGATCTCCTCGAGTGCTCGCCAGAGAGCGGGCATCGAAGCCACCTAAGCCAATCATGGTTAAGAAAACCTACGACATTGAAGAGTGTCTTCCACCTATCGTCCTCCTGAATTCAGCTAGCAAATCTGGAGCTTTACTCATCGCTCCAGAGAAAACACTGAATTTCCTTCGACAATACCAAAAGCTTGCTGCAGATTCATCGGCAGGATGGGAACTGAAATTATGTGCTGGTGAGGATGCCGTTCAATTCTCTGGTACGAATCAGCTGACATAAATTCAGATCACGATGTCACTCCTTCAACTTTAGCACTCCTGGCTGGGATAGTCGGGAAATGCGAAGGTAGGGGCCAGCAACTGCTAGGTAAGAACCTCATGCACGCCGCATCAGCGCTGGGAGACAAGTCCGCCACCTTCTCGATTGTCTCAACCGCGCTTCGTGCTGGGAAGATTGGAAAACCAGAGATCAGTGGCCCGCTACGGCAAGTTGGGCTTCTCGCCAAGAAGGAGAACAACCCTCAGGCCATGACCCTACTAGGGCAGGTTCTCTATTCACAGAGAGGAGAGAGGGAGGCGTTAGAGTGGTTTCGCAAGGCAACGCGGCCACCAACCGGTACCCTAGATTTCGATGGTGCTGGCGAGGCACTTGTAACTGAAGGACGGATTCTGTTGCAGTGGAAGGATACGGAAGGTGCAAAAGAGGCATTCAAGACAGCTGCGTTTGAATTGGATGATGCGTCCGCGTATTTTTATCTCTCCCAGCTGGAGGAACCAGGATCGAAAGATCAAGAGGTCTACCTGCTGAAGGCTGCAACATCAGGGGTTCTAGAGGCTTGGCACAACCTCGGAGCTCTGGAGTTGGCCAAGATTGAGAAGCAGTCCACGAAACCTAGATCGATGAAAGATTTTGGCATGGCGAATGAATGGTTCCACGTAGCTGCTGCTGATGGCTTTGGATTGAGTATGTTGAACCTAGCTTTGATGTACAAGGCGGTAGGGGAAAAAGATCAGGGATGGAAGTGGCTACAAAAGGCCGAGGAGATTCATGGTTTCCGCGAACAGGTCGAAGCTGTGAAGGACCGATGGCTAGACGGCAATTGAGTGAATTATGGAGGTTGTGCCAACTTACAACTGGAAATGTTTTATTTTGAAGAGAAATGCGTGCCCAAGCTTTATTGCACAAACAGACCTCAAAGCAATTTTACTGGTTGGTTTCCCTTCCCATACCAGTGGTGTACATTGATCTTCTTTGAACTCGAAACTTGACGCTAATAATAATAGGACTGATTTCCGAACTGATTCGATATTGAAAGCACGTCAGATGATAGAATTGCCCAGCTATCCTGACAATCCCGGCTTGATCTTCTAGAGTTTCTCCATCGGTTCATTTCTAGAGCCTTTTCTGTGCTTCAAGTCACTATACTCTTGTTAGTGCCGAAGACGTTTCTTCGGCTTGCGCGAACTCAAATACTTTTCAGTGTTTTGAGCTCCGCATTGACGCCATGTGGTAATGTTCTACCTTCCACATCTCCGTCCTCGCAAGGAAGGACTACCACAGGCAAGTTTCACCATCTCTCGCCAAATTGCTTCAACAAAGCCCGCGATCAATCATATCTGTCATCACCGGATACATATCAATACATATCAGTCGGCATTCTAGCCACCACCTCGCGCACGATATAGACTGGCGCAACTTACTAAGTAATAGCGCTCGGACAATGTCGACATCGTTCTGTCGGTGAGGTTATTAAATGTGTCTTTCAGTGCGGTCTTCTCATTGATTCGACATAGGCGTGCGTACCGCTGTCACGATGATCAGGTTTGGTCTTGTGTTGGACTTTGCTTCTGTTTCTTTCAATATCGGAAGCATGAGGAATGCAAGCGAGATGTCGATACGACGCTGATTGCAATGGTCAATTCGTTTTCCTCATCCATCCTCCATACACCTGTCGCGGCACCAGCATTCTTAATAATTTGATGCTGTGGCAGCTGCAGATATCAAGCGACCGCAGTCTAACCTTTAAAACCATCATACCCCGCAAACCGTTCGAGGGATTTCGCAGCCGCTTCTTGTTCTCGACTAATCGGGTCGCTAAGATGAGTTCTGCGACTCCTAGTTTGAGGAACCAGCGTGTGACTTCGAATCTTGTTCGCAGTAGTCTGCGTGGGGTTTTTGTAACTTTATGAAGTGGAAAATGCAAAGTCAGATATTCAATTCTGATTGGTCCTGTAGCACCTTCTATTTATCTTTACTGGTCGAAACGAGATACATTTTTTTCATATGGGCTCTGGTCTGCATTTCCTCCTTACGGGGGGAGATCGGTTGGAAGAACCGTAGGAAGATAGCTATGGGGGGTTCTAGTGATATGTTTGCTTCCCTATTCTTGCTGCTACCTTTGGTGTAATTTTCTCGCATCATTCTCTCTCCATATTTCCTCTGATTATTGCTCGATCACTCAACACCTATGCTCTGAGCCCTCCTACCTCTTCTGATCCTCCATTCTCATTCATACTTGTGGCACTCCCTGACCATGCCTCCCCTAGTTCTCTATCCACACATTCCTCCATAAAACTACATCGTCCCCAACTCCAGTCCAACCACTCCTTAGCTAAACTCCCCTCATCTGCCCTAAAAATACCCACCGCCAAGTCCACCTCACCCTCCGGTTTTGAGGCAGTCCAATAACTGATTGTCGCTCCGCAAACACCGCAAAAGCTACGACACGTATCCGGAGACGACCAATCATACTTCAACGTTAAACCAAGATTAGTATCTGGTTTGGAAACTTCGTATCCAAAGGTCACTGGCTCGAGAGTGAGTGAGTTGCCGTTCAGGACGCTGGATGGCGGGAGCAGTGTCCATGCCGTCAGCGAAGCGCCGGTAGATAGACGACAGGACCGGCAGGCACAAAGGTAGCTCAGATGCTTGGTGGAATCAGATGGCAGAATGCGAGTTGAGAATTGCTGGTCTGCAGTCGCGACATAATTGCCACGTTTTACCAGAAGCGAAACCCCACCACAATGGCATTTGGCTGAGAGATGGTCGCCCTTCTTAGGGCTTGAATTGTTACTTCTGGATATCTTGGGGAGCTCTAAGAGAGTGGAGTGCGGAAGATCAAAGGGTACTCCTGGAGAAGACCTGTCTGTAGCGGCTTTCCAGGTTGGGATTGACCGACCGTTGAGCTCCAGCAAGAAAGGTGTAAACCCGCCATCAACGGTATCAAGCACATAATTATGCTGAGAAATTTTAATGATGTCTTCTGGCCACGGCTCATTCTTCTCTTTTGAAGAGGGCGATTGCTCGATAATGCCGCCAAGACAATACCAGCCTCCTTGTTTGTCAACGAAGAAGCAATGGGAACCGCACTGAACCAGCCAAAGTTAGTAACGACATGCTATTCAACCAACGTATACCAGAGAAGGCATTACCATTGAACAAAAATATCGGACACATGTTGCAGAGCTCCAGTACGCTGTGAGTTTCGAAAGCGTCTCTAAAGGAGGGCTTGATTTGAGAACTGGAAATGCTACGACTAGGGATCCAGTTGTGTAGCGACAAGGGTTGCAATGACAGAGTTCCAGCGATATAGGGAGCTCGGGATAGGAAAGAAGAGAGCCTGGGAGTGAGATGGCACCGCAACGACAGGTAAGGTGCGCTGAGGATGTGGGAATCGTAGTCATTTTGAAATGTTTCAAATCCAGCTATCAAGTTACTTTCGCAAAGTTGTAAAATTTCAAGTTAGCACAAAGACTATGAACTTATTTATAGGATCGCATAGCATATTCAAAGATATCTGAGCTCGATCTAGACTGTTGTTGCTTTGAAGAAACTATTGAGGGTGCACCCCCACCTTGCACTTCTGACGTAATGGCTCCTCACGCCTTTCGCTTGATCAGAAAAGGGGATATCGATATCTCTGGATGATTTCACCTAATGTAAACATGGAACCCGCCATAGTCCGTTTACCCTTGTCGCTCATTCGGCGCCCTTGGATTACTTGTCCCGTTGACGGGCCGCCAATTGACAAGCATGTTCACCCATCATCCAATAAATGGATAGTTTGGCGAAGGCACCACACCCAATGAACAAGTAATGGTTGCACGACGGCACCATACAACTTACTGTCTTGTCTGTCTGCCCTTTTTGTTGTGTGGTGCCCTTTTTGCGACGTGCAACAAAACTTTTGGACCTGCTCCCTACTACTGTAGATACACCACGTGAGACCAGCCAGCGTGCATCGCGATCGTGTCGGAAACCAGGGCTACCTAGACAGCCTCATTGGCCTCGACATGTCAGACCCAAGATTAAAAATTTATCTGCGATGTAAAACAAATGTTTCGTAAACAATTCGTTAAACCTCCACGTTTTTAGTTCACGAATGTCATGGGACTTGAGCAAGCCAAGATCAATAGAGAAAATAGCGACAGAAACCCCACTAGTTATTAGAGAATTACTGATGGATGGTGTCAGGATTCTAGGAAGGGAAGCATTTAACTTAGCAAATCTTAAAACCCGAATTAACATTTTTTACGCTGAAGCAATTGGAAACTACACCACGTGAGGATTGTGGAGGCAATGATGGAATAATTCTTAATATTTTGACGACACGTCCGACCAGAACATCTTTCAAGATTCTCAGCTTCTAATCACTGGTCGACTTAATGACTACACAGCCTTGAGGCTTAGATAACTAAGCAATGGTCTTGTGTGCTGATAGAATCTAAGAGGAAATTGACTCATTCGGTATGATCACTCGTGAGCCATTTCATGTCCTCTTCACCTATTTGCTCGTTTGGTACTTGGCCCTTCAACAAATCCAAACAATCTTGTAAAGCGCCTATAATTAAGGACATGCCTTTCAAGGATATCCCAAGAGACCACTGTGCCGTCTTCCTGCCCGCATGCACACTTCAAATCATGTCTCCAATCTCAAAACCGAGAGCACCAAGCTCCGACTTTTTATGTTCTCCCTATGATGAGATCTATGCTCCACACTCCGGGATTCATGGTTCTTACTAGCTGACTGGCACGCAAATCTCCTCTCCAGGCTTCAACAAGTCACAATTAAGACCGTCATTCAGCCTTGTAAGATCTTCTACTGTAGCACCACGCTCATTTGCAATAGCCCAGCACGAGTCTCCAGTTTTGACAGAGTACGGGAGCGCACCTTTCTCGCAACTGAATGGCGTCGTCGGCGTTGAGAATCCGGTGCCAAATCCAAGGAAACGGGATATAGCGAGCAGGACCACGGTCACAAGTAAGAAGAATGGCAGCATGTACCGCCACGCCTCCTTGTCGCCCTTAGCCATAGCTTCTTGCTACACTAGCATTAGTGTAAGTCCTGTGGTAGTGGAATGGAACATACGCTTTCTAGAGTCATGGGTCGATAGCCCTCACCACCTACAGGCTGCCGTTAGTATCTTGTTCCACGTGCTCCGGTTTCGTGAGTGGAGCGCACTTCGGTGAAGTTCTCCATATCTGACACCTGGCTCTCCCTCCCAGTAGCTACCATCTCTATCTTGATAGCTATACGTCCGTGTATCGGCATCGTAGCCAACACGACGCATGCCTTCCGGCAGGCGATCATCATCTTCCTATTTCATAGTCAGCGGATATGCGAAAGAAGGCGAGGCTGGCATACTGAATCCACTCGTGTATAGCCGCTCATGTTTTACGCTGATGATGGAGGATATCCTATCAGTTTATGCTTGATCGGTACGTACTGAAGGAAACTGACGATGATGTTGTTGAAAGAAGTTCGGGTGTCAAACGTCAACTTGGAATAACAATAATCCGGTTTCACATCAAAACTCACGTGAGATGAGGGATGGTAGCCAGTGGTCTGCACAGTCGGCAAGGGTCATATTAGAGTTTGGTTTGGGAGCTAGGGAAACTTAGGATAGTATCATATATCATACGCTTTGAAGCTTTGGATCTGGGTGGCTATAATTTCAAAAGTTGTAGGTGATGGTGACACATTAAAGCATTTTCGCTTAAATGTTTACTCTGGCTCCTGCGAAATGGATGGAGGAAGCTAGATGTGTTGGCTGACACAACTGACACAAGTCTATCCTCTGCAATAATTGTTCTTATGCATTTCATGTAGCAGTGCTAGGCCTCTTGGTACTATCCAATACTTGGATTTACGTACCGCTAGAATATAATAAATGTCAAAGTCCTTGACCGCCAGGATTTAGATTTCGACAGCGAGAATTCAAAAAAGCACTTGACAAGATGACAATAAAAGAAGAATCGGAAAAAGAGTTAAGGGGCAGTCTCACATATACCCATGAATGTTATCTCTCCTGCGATATCACTCTGCGTTTACAACACAGCATGCATTTTTACCAAATAATTGTGTCTGCTATTTACTACCAATAGATATATATATCGAGAACAAGAAATTATTTCCACGTTTGTTGAACCATTGATAAAACGCGTTGCTTGGAAGCTTTGCTTTAGAAAAATGATAACTGCAGGACGGTGTGCACGAGGGTTTTTTTATATAAAATTATAAATGAATCGGTATTGTTAATGGCGCGAATTGTGAATTGCAATGACGAAGAAATCGATCTGAATAGTGAATACGCATTGATGATGATTAATACGAGCAGGAGAGAGATTCTGAGTCATGGATTCAGGGAAAGAGAGGGATGGGAGGACGGGGTTGTAGAAATTGATTAGATCAAGGAACGAGGTATTATTGGCCTGGTCTAGGAAGAAAGATTTCTATTATAAGTACATCTCTCTGCTAGTATTCCAAAAGGCGAAAGAAGAAAAATAGGTACAAAAGACCAACTGCTAGACAAAATTCAGACACTACCCAGTCTACCCTATAACACAACTCCCAACCCCCAACTAAAGAATCCTCAAGAAATCATACCCTTTATGTCCAAACCAGTAGAGTTCCTCTTGCCATTCCCTCCCCGTATCCCAACGAAATTAAACCTTAATACTGATATCGCAGAAGCTAGGAAGATGACAGCAACAATACTCCCAACGCACAGAACAATGAATAATATTTGGACCTGAACTTTCCTTCCTCTTTCTAAAAAGAGAAAAGGGGAGGGAGGAGCTATTTTAGTAGGTATATCGTATACCTAATGATTTTGCATACAGCACATATTATCGCAAGTGGAAACCACACGTAGGAGTTCTAGCCTAGAGTCTACGTTAGTAAAGCCAGGTCGATCTCATATGAGGGGGTTTTCAATTGTGGTACGTCTAAAGAGAGAAGCTATCCAGGTGGGGGAAGCCGTATATATACAGGTAAGGTCATGTGATCATCTATGACACATATCGTGAGCTTGAACCGCCGAACCGAACTGGCGAGTTTCCTTTTAAGAAAAAAGCGCAGGTGATGTGAACTTGAATTATAAATGTACATTCATGTATTCTAAATAGGAAATAAAGAAAGTGAGGTTGTGATGATTAGTAGTAGAAAGGTAAGTTATAGTAAGGAAGTTTGTGTAAGGGTGAGATTTGAAGAGAGGATGTTTACGGGGGGTATAGAGAAATGAAGGAGAAGTATGATACCCGAGTTCTGGTTGATTGTCGATGTGCAGGCTTCAGTTGTGTCTTTTGAAATTTTTTTCTGGAGGTTGAAAAACAAGGACATCACCAAATCGAAAGTGAAGCAGGTGTAGAGAGACAAGAATTTATCATAATTCCGACAGTGTTCGCCATGTATATGCTACCTCCCCAACGCCAAACTTGATCAGTTCCCATCCCAGACAGATAATACCACCCGCTCATCCATGCCATCCTTTCATCCAGTACATAAACCTCCCCTTTAGTCATCACTCTTCTTCCTCCTCCCGCGCCCCTTCTTCGGCTTCTTCTTCTCCTCCTCGCTACTATCACTATCCTTCTCGACCTTCTCCTTTCTCTTCTTACTCTCCCCTCCCGCACCCTCCTGCGCCTCGCTGACCCTGCCGACAATCTCCGCCAAGAAATCAAACTGCTCCGGGCTTCCCAGCACCACGCTCTTCAGGTGCTGGGCCGTCACCTTCTTCCCACCCTTCTCCTTGGCCTTCTCCGCCGCGCCGCCAACAAGGGCAATCATGAATAGTTCAAGTGCTTTGGATACCGCGACTGGCGTGACCTGAGCTACCTTGCCCACCTCCTCATCAGCTTGCATTATCCTCTTAATGCGAGCTACTGGAAACTTGGTCTTGATTTCGATGTTGTTGGGGTTTGGATCTTTGTAGGCGGGGGCGGAGTGGAGGGCGTTGTTTTGTACGCTTTGATAGGAGGTAGAGGACTCGTCTGACTTGATCCGGGGGCCGCGTGAAGGCATGGTAGGTGAGAGTATGTAGTCTTCTTGATCGGCGGATAGATCAGCGGATAGGTCGTCGCTGTAGGAGACGTTATTCCTGGCCTGGCGTTGGCTGCGTTGGATATATGGGGGTTCGGATGCCTGAGCTAGGTTGAAGTTTTGATGATGCTGCAGCTGGGGTTGGTAGCCGAAGGCGTGAGAGGGAGGCAGTGATGGGATGGGCGGCATGTATTGTGTGGATCCGTACTCTGCAAAGTCGTTTGCACCGTCGTTGAAGAGGAGCTGATTCTGGTTTTGATTGTAGGCGTGTAGATGGTGTTGTTGAAAGGCAGGTGAGGGGTTGCCGAAGGAAGGAAGACCTGGAGAACGGGGCGCGTAGGAACCTTGTGTTGTAGCGTTGTTTTTATTATTATTGTTGTTGTTGCTTTGAGCGTATGGTTGTTGTATTTTCTGTGGGGAGGAGAGGAAGCTGGAAAGGTCGGGGGATTGTGGCGCATATGTACTATCCATGGTGGTGGTCTGCTCTTTTTTCTTCTTTTGTTCCTGTTTCTGTTTTGGGAGGCGGTGGGCGTTATGCAAGGCTAATGCAGTTGTGATGATTTAATTATTGAATGGCTTGCGTGCAGCGGATTATTCGACTGTGGGGCAGGTACTGGTACTGTAGTTGGACACGATGCGGCCGGGTTTGGCTTGGTGGGGGATTGGTTTCTTTGGTGCTGTGTTTGCACGACGCGTCGAATATGTAAACAAAGAATACCTCTTGTCCTTCCCGACCAGGGATCGGAAAGGGGGAAGAGGCAAGTGGAAAAAAGGGAAGATATCAGCTTGAGGAAAAAGAAGAATGCGGCCAGATGTGAGGGACACAAAGTGTGAGGAATTGTAAACAACACAACCCCTCGATCGTGATACTGATACTGGCGGGTGGATGCAGGCAAGGCGTAAGGCCAATCAAGGGCGGTGAAGGCTTGATTGGAAAAGTCTCGGAATAAAGAAAGATCCGGTCCGGGATAACCTGTCCTGTACAGTACTGTTGAAAGATTTATGTGGGATTGCCGGACTGTGGTTGGTGCATGTAAGACAGCCTCACAAGAGTTGACGCCTGAGGTTTGATATACAGCTTTGACGGAAAAAAAAACCAACGAAATTTGGAGCGCGGAGGACCGCCTTATTTGTAGCGAGAAGGACCCGCCGAGGAGGTGCAAGGATTATACACGCCATACCTGTTTCGGGTTAGTCATATGCACAGAAATTTCTCCTTGACTGGTCGATCTCAACGACATCAACAACAAATTTCATTACTCATTAGAAGCTAGGTACAGTAGCTCTCGACATCAATATCGAGGTCAAGAACGCATGAGTCATGAGAATCAAGATGATCACAGTACCAAGGTCATTACATCTCTTCACTTGGAGATAGATGTGATTTAAGGCCGGCTTACCTTGCATGTCCTCTACGCGCGTCAGCCTCAGGACCCTTCAACAAATGATAAAATCAGCCTCACCTCACTGAACTCCTTCCATCAACAACGCTATGTTTTCATCAATAACACCTCTGGATCTCCCATTCTATATCATGTCTGATCACTTTGTCCATTCTTAATTCTTATTCACGTTGCACCTTTGCATCTCTTTCCTCTTTTCCTTCTGTGCTTTTGAACGCTGGGTTCCTCGACTATTGCTGCCTTGTTCAGGCATCAAGTGTTGAATGATGATAAAAAGAGCCTACCCAAACCACAACGCTTTCATGCAGCTACCCAAGCCCGAAGCCTCGCTTCCCGCGACGGTTCCTACTTGGGAAGTGTGGTTTATGATGGAAAAATAACTTGATCTAATCTGACAACTTTTGGGAGCCTGTGCTGCTTGCTTTGAATGGATGAATCCAGTGAACAAGTGTGTCAAGCTTCGTTTCATGTCGGACGTTGTACAGCCTTTGATGGCGCTTCCCGTCTTCTTCTACCCTGCAATACCTTTGAAGAACCCGGTAGTTTTGATCTTGAAGGAGTAATGCTATTGATGTCATTTTATACTTACTGTTTGCTGCACACTTCCTTTATATACTTACTTTCGCCTACTGAGACGTTTTCGTGGGTGCGAGAAGCTCGTACGCCTCAATCTTCCAAACAGAGAGCTTCCCACGGGCAATAATCACTCCGTTGGTGTAGTGTGGGAGGCTATTAATATCCTGGTTGTTCTCCGATGATAACCCAGCCGCGAAGTACCGAGAATCCACAAGATTCGTCGATGGGTGCAACTCCTCAAATGAAAGCAATCATCATAATCTCGACCTCCGGTTGTATAGCTACTTGGAAGTCTGACAGCTACCTCTCCCAGAGTCCTACTTTTGAGGAACGAATGATATATGTTGGGTAACGCAAGCTGGGGAAACACGCTTCAAGCTTGACCTCTTGATCCCCTTTGCCAAATGCTGCATTTTCTTAAAAATTCTGTAATCTCCTTCTATTAATGAGTGCCCATCTATCATTTCATCACCGAGGCGGAAGTCTATGTCGCACGGTATACCTTGAGCTTGCGAAACCTGCGATTTCAATTGCGGTGTATCACTTTTACCCCGAGTTTCATTTCCGTTATATGCTACACTTTCGGAAGCCTACATTCTATCGTTAAGTACCCGTCAAGTACCACGTCCATATCAATCCCTCAAGTGAAGCCTTTTCCACCCTCTCCAACCAGATAGACGGATAGACCAGTACTAGCCTTCCTCAAGTCTTAGCTCTTAGGATCCCAAATCCCTAGTACCACGCTACCCCATGACCACATATCAAGACGCAGCACTAGGCGTTTAGTACCGGCTCTAAATAACGGATCGATCTAACTACCACATGGCCTTCTCGTCCCCCAAGTTCTGTTGCACGTCGTGAAGGCTTGGCAGGTGTCAGCTCCTCCACAACGACCCCACCGCACTGGTGGGGACACTACTAATGGGTCTAGTGTATGAGTCCGCTAAGCTTTATAATGCGCTCTCTCGTTATCTACTACGAGCTCTATAACTTCTAGAAGAAGACATAAAGGCTGGAGGTCAAAGTGGGTTTTATGATTAAAGTCGCCCCGGCCCCCCGAACCATCGGGTATTATTACATTGCCTTTAAGACTCCCTCCTTTTGCCACGCCAAGTTATGGGAACACTAAAGGAGCTTGTACTCCCATTTCAATATCATTTATTGGATGAGTGGTCGAAAATTCAAATCCCACTTTCTGCTACATCTCATGGCGGGTTACTAAAGTTATATACTTCGTCTGATAACCTAGCTACCGATCACCTGCTATCCTAGGTAACCCTCAGCACCGCCCCCCCTCCTTGTATGTTCTAGCAGTGCATTTGAAGAATACGACTGAGCAATAGCATCACTGTCTCCCACTCGGGGGTAACAATGGCGGGGTAGCAAGTGCCAAGTCCCCCCTCCTCTTGGCAGGGCCAGGAACATGAGAAACCTCTTTCGTTAGCTCTCAATGACCCGAATGCCGAACCATCCACCCCGCACAGGTGAGGCACTCTGGAAAAACTTTGCCCGTCATCGCCTTCGCTGGGTTTGAAGACGCCAGAAAAGTATACTGCAGATCGCGGGTCACGGGCTCTTTCGTGGTAAGGTTGCAATATATTTATATGGATCCGTGCCGGAGGGGAGCGTGAAAGTGGTATGGAGATTGCACCGAGAGAGTATGATGTGTTTTTGCGTGCTTAGGAGGCACCTTTGAATTGATATTAACCAGGTAAGAAGGCAGTAGCATATGCATATAAAGCTACTGTGCCCTCCATGATGATGCACAGGAGTCACTGCGACTTGTGGCCAAGTCCATCAATATAGTATCTTCTCTATCAAGCTGGTGAGCTGTGACTTCAAGCAAGTCTCAAATATGGTTCGGCACCTCTCACTTGCCTTGGCTCTCTCCATTCTCGCTGATTCCAGTCTGGGAAATCACTTTCTGATACCCAGAAATTCCTCGTCGAACTCCAGCATTCCCATCTCAGCCCCAGTTCATTGGCTCGATGGAAAACCAGCCCATAACTTCGGCACAACTTTTGGTCTCCCATGGCCTCAAGGGCAACTCCGCCCCGAGACCACCTCATTCACACTCTCAAGTGGTTCCAATCTGCAGTCTTGGGTGACTGGGTTTTGGGCTGATGGATCCGTGAAATGGACCGGCCATGCTATTCCAGCGTCCGATACCATTTCAGACATGTACACTGTCACGGGCGGGCCCAAGAAGTTTTTAAGTACCAACAACACGGCATCCTTGATCGTATCCGATAGTATAGATGATGTTACCGTCAATACAGGCAAGATGACTGTAGTCTTCCCTAAGAGTGGTAACGTTGTCATTAAGAAGATCCAAACTGCCAGCGGCCAAATCATCGGCACTGATGGACGACTTGTCCTGCAATCCCAATCTGGGGTTCCTTCTACTTCCGATTATCGTTCCTCAAACTCTTCTGTCCAGTACTTCAACTTCGGTAGCAATGTCGAAGATGTTTCTGTATTGAAAGACAACTCCGTGCGTTCGCTGGTCACGGTGAAGGGGACGCATCAAGTGACAGACGGAGGCTCCCATAATAATTGGCTGCCATTTGCCCTTCGCTTCTATCTCTACGCAAATTCCGAGTCGATCCGCCTCGTTCATAGCTTAGTCTTCGATGGAAACGCAGAGCAAGACTTCGTCACTGGCCTAGGAGTCCGTTTCGACGTCCCTCTGAGCGATGCCGCTTACGATAGACATGTCAGGATTGCTGGTATTGACGGCGGTCTTCTCAGCGAAGCTGTACAAGGCATTACTGGTTTGAGGAGAGATCCGGGAGCGGCGATCAGAGCAGATCAATATGAAGGCGAGGCTTTGCCTGATCCAAGTACCTGGGATCAACGCGTGACGACTAGACTGAAGTGGGTGCCAAAGTGGAGCGATTATCGTCTTTCTCAGCTTTCACCCGATGGCTTCAGCCTTAAGAAAAGGACTCATGAAGGGCAAAGCTGGGTTAAAATCTCGGGAGGAACACGTGCCGGCGGGCTTGCTTATCTTGGAGGTGCTACTCAAGGAGGGCTCGCGGTTGGACTAAGAGATTTCTGGAAACGATATCCCACCGGTCTAGAGATCGCGAACACCGCAACTGATGTGGGCGAAATGACACTTTGGCTCTATGATCCTGCTGCTGAGCCATTAGACCTCCGCCCTTACCACGATGGCTTGAACCAGACCGGCTACGCCGATGAGTTGGATGCGCTCGAAATCACCTATGAAGATTGGGAAGAGGGATTCAATACGCCATATGGAATTGCTCGAACCAGCGAGATCTTCCTCTTTGCTTTTGAACGGACGCCTTCGAGAGATACACTCTCGAGCTTGACGAAACACATCAATGCACCCCCTGTCCTAGTCACAGATCCCGAACACCTCCACGAATCCAAGGCTATAGGAACATATTGGGATCTCCCCGATACTAGCAATGCACAATCTGCAGTGATCGAAGGCCACCTCGATTTCTTGTTCAAATTCTACGAAGCCCAGGTCGAGCAGCGCAGATGGTACGGCTTCCTCGACTATGGCGATTTTATGCATAGCTATGACTCTGACAGACACACCTGGCGCTACGATATTGGCGGCAGTGCATGGGACAACTCCGAGTTATCTCCTGACCTCTTTTTCTGGCTATATTTCCTACGAACTGGACGCGCAGATGTATATCGCTTCGCTGAAGCTCTAACTCGGCACACGGGTGAGGTAGATGTGTATCACATCGGGAAGTGGAAGGGGCTTGGTACTAGACATGGTATCCAGCACTGGGGAGATTCCGCAAAACAAGCCCGCATCTCACAACCGCAATATAGGAAGTACTTTTACTATATCTCTGGGGGGGATGAGCGTGTGGGTGAACTATTGGATGAGCTCCTGGACACGGACCAGACGTACGGTATTCTTGACCCGCAGCGAAAAGTCCGCACAGATGGTTGGGTCCCGACACCCAATTCAACCGTTGCGTTCGGTCTGGGCACAGATCTTGGGGCTCTTGCAGGTGGATGGTCAGTGTCCCATTTTCTTTTCCATCTTCAGGAACATACATTCGACCTTTATCTCTACAGATCTGATGCTAATAAATCCACCAGGCTCATCGCCTGGGAGCGTCGCGGTCTCCGCTGGGAAGAAGCAAGAGCCAAACTCAACAGCACATTCACCGGTATCGCCGCCCTCAGAAACGGGTTCGTGACCGGCAATGCCCTCTACGACCTCGCAACAGGTGAACTTGGGCCTCCACCCACCGACCCTACAAACGCCGGTATCGTCTCAATATCCCATCTGAACGCCGTCTTCGGTCTCCCAGAAGTCGTGTCTGAGGCCATCCTCTATTTTGGCGATGAGCTACCGGTAGGATTCAAAGAAGCTTGGTTGGACTACTGCTACTATTACCGTGCCAGCGGTACCGAGCAGGCAGCGAGATACGGAGCGGCGTTTGCACGGGTGAGCTTGTACCAGGCGCATTCGAGGTTGACGGCGTATGCGGCTGAGCAGTGGGGGAATGTGACCATGGCAAAAAGAGCATGGAAGGATTTCTTTGCTAGTGATGGATTGCTACCAACTGCGCCGTGGAATACGACAAGGATTAAGGGAAGTGCGGCGTTGCTGGATGTGGATGAGGCGAGCTGGTTGTCGACGAATGATCTAGCGCAGTATGGACTGGCAGCGATCCAGAATCTGGCGCTGATTCCGGATAGCCTTGTAGGATGGGATACGTAGTAGAAGTTAGATATGGTATAACGTGGTTTACCAGGACCTCGTGATTATCAGGACCTCGTGAATTTTTCCCCTACCCTACTACCTCTAACTTCAACACGCGTTTTCTCAACAACC
>QYAL01000122.1:0-57132 GCA_003988805.1 Ploettnerulaceae sp. D365
GTCACGTGATTTCCCATCACGGTTATCCAATAGGGTTACTAGTCCTGGTTGTCCAATCACGAGTACCCTCGGTACTCGTAGTTGATCCGTTCGTAACAATAGATAAGGCTTAAAATTACGATAATTTGGAGTTTTTTCAGCTATAATCGAGGGGGGAAATCAATTTACACTTATAGGAACGTAATAATATATCTTCACTTTAGTTATTCCTATAGTGCACCTATTTTACAGCTATATACATTGGTGTGGCAAGTGATTTGTATAGGGATTGTACCAAAATACGTTTTCGCGAAAATGCAAAATGCCAAATGCGACACGTGTAAATAATGAGCCACCATACTTGTGGCACCTCTAGCCTTGTTAGTAGTGCACGTGCCATTTGCTCAGCCTCGCCAAAAAATTATTACATGTAAACTCCGACCTCGACCGAAGCGGCTCACTCCACTGACATCTGTACCAACTATCGATCGCGAGTAACGGCCACCTACAAACACGATGAACGGACCAATGTGGACTCAGCAGGGCGGCGGTGGATATCAGGGTGGTAATGCGGCGGATGAGCAGACGAAGGCTGCGGTACAGAGTGTGGGTTACGATATTTCCTGATTGTTCACTGAGTGGGTTATTCTGAAAATGCGACGTGCAACTTGTGGTTTTTCCGCGACCCGAGGTTAGGAAAAGACGATGCTCTCGCACTTTATGAGGAGGGATTTCGTTCAGATGGATGAGATTGCGCATTTTAGAACTTGGTTATACTTGGTATGCGCGATTGAGAATAAGAGGAACTTTGGTCGAAAGAGGGGAGGTGCTCTGGGTTGCGAAACGATATTGATATGATGAATGAATCACTGCTAATGAATCCCACTCGCAGATGCAAAAATTGATGGAATCATGTCCTGGCAAAACCGCCGTCTCAGGCGTGATGGGCTTCGCCCTCGGTGGAGCCTTCGGCCTCTTCATGGCCTCTGTACGAACCTGCCCCTTTCCAAGTTCCGCGCCTATCACACACTAATCGTCCTTTATAGATGCAATACGATACACCGATGCACACGCCCGGCTCCCAAGGAGCCCAAGTAACATCCCTCCCCCTCCGCCAACAACTCAAAGCCGGCCTCAAAGACATGGGCGCGCGGTCCTATTCATCAGCCAAGAACTTTGGGAAAGTCGGGGCGATATTCGCTGGGACTGAGTGCTGTATAGAGGGTTTTCGCGCCAAGAATGATTTGGCAAATGGGGTGCTGGCAGGCTGTATTACGGGCGGGGTGTTGGCTGCGTCTGCTGGACCACAGGCGGCGGCTTTGGGATGTGCTGGCTTCGCGGCGTTTTCTGCGGCCATTGATGCGTATATGAGGAAACCGAGTGAGACGGATTGAATGGTGTAGTCGCGAGGAGCGAGAGAGAAGACGCAGCTGTACGTTTTTCAATGCAGGTGCTGTTTTATATTAGCATTGCGAGGAGTTATGGGAGCGTCTTTATATAGAAGGATAGTTGATTGGATTATATGTATATTTCTACTATGTACCTTAGATGGGTTACACGGGACTCGGACCTCGGTATGCCTGTAATATCAACTCTCAACCACAGATTTCTCGACTTATTTACAAATTTTGATCAGCCACTATGACTGGCAGTTCTAGAGTAATAGCATCTTTTATTTCGCCGACGATCTATCTATAGTGAATAAAATAGACCAAATGAAGATAAAGCGCTTCTTCGTCGCAATCAGTGTGCGGATGTAAATACTGATGATATACTTGTGACATGTGTATGTTCCAAACTCCTCACTGTGCCGCGCAATTCAAAATCCAACACAGTTACTCGTAATCCAAAAATTCTCCAAATTTAGTACGATAGTGATGCAGTATCTGAACAGTGTATATAAAGTATACAGGAACGAACATCTTCCTCACATAACCTGTGCCGTGAATCTCCCCCTCTTTCGAATTCGTGGTCCGTACATATAGAAGAGATAAGCTATTCAAGAAATCAGTTCTGCTCTTCCTGTCTCCAACGTAACACCCTCGTCTCCTCCGAGTATTCCCTTAGTTCTCAGGTTAGGAAATAGGCAAACTTACGAATCGGAACTAACAATAAACTTATAAACCCTAACAGACTACTTGCCCACCCAATGCACAATTTATGGAACATAGGCGTCACAAAGAGAGGGAACGTGGCCGCAAAAATACTTCGTAGAAAAGTATTAGCTGTGATGGCAGATGCTGCGAATTTTTGGAACGTGTCGATGAGATAATTCAAGGCTGCTTGGAAAATGGTGAAGAAGCCAAAGCCCATGGAAACAAGGCCGATGAGGGGCGCAATGAAGTGGATGTGTTTCGGGGACGTCCAGCCGACTGCGGTGGTTAGCTTGCGGAATGAACTGGGGACATGTATAAGGATGAATTAGGAGCAGTATGGGGATAGATGTGACTACTTTGGTTCTGAAGTTATGAAAGTATGCATGGGAAGGAAACTTACAAATGAACAGGCCAGATGTGAAGAACAAAGAGCCAACCATCATGGGCGGAAGACGAGCTTCGGGGACGGCTTGGCTAGAATTCGCTTCGAAGCGGCGGATGTAGAATTTGTTATTGCTAGAAGATGTTAATTTGGGAAGGGTTATGTGCTGCAATGTTAGTTTAGCAAGGGCTTACTAAATATTGGCACCTCCTCCCAAAAGAGTTCCAAGCAGGAGAGCAAGGAATGGAAGTTGAGAAGTCACAGGGCCCCAACCTCTTTCCTCTGCAAACTGAATAGGAATCGCTCCAAGACATCTTCAAAGTGGTTTAAGCTTAAGCCATGCCAATGTTAAGCTTGATAGGGTGACTTACAGATACAAAATCCCGTAAACAAAACTAGCATACAGCGCAACCAGGAAGCAAATTGGCGTAGCAAGCAACCGGAATGGCGTCTTGCCGAACTTGTTGGCCATCTCTTTAAGACTGACGTCCCATTCTTCGTGCCTGGCATGAAGAGCCCAATTTCCAGTTTTGTGGCGTAAACGACGGGCTTTGCGAACCAATAACATTGGAGGGTAAGACTCGTCGAGGATAGTCAGATCGAGGATGAGGAAGAACATCATCATTAAACCGGTGATCTAATTTGCCATTAGTGTTAAGAGTAGAAGGAAGCTACATGGTCAAGGTACGTATTGAGTCCAGCGCCAGCGAAGGTAAGACGAGACGATTGCTCCTCCTGCTATGGGTCTACAAGTCATCAAGTTAACAAACCGTTACATAAAAACAGGTGGGAACCTACCCCAAAGTTGGCCCTCCAACAACAGCAAAAGCATATCCAACAATAGCCGTTCCCCTGTGTGAAGGGGACCAGATATCCCCCAAAACACCTCCTGTATTGGTAACAGGCGCAGAGCCAAATAAGCCCACAAAGAACCTCGTGATCAGAATAGTCTGAATATCTTTTGCCGTAGCGCATCCAAACGAAAA
This sequence comes from Ploettnerulaceae sp. D365, assembly GCA_003988805.1. Lineage (NCBI taxonomy): Eukaryota > Fungi > Ascomycota > Leotiomycetes > Helotiales > Ploettnerulaceae > Ploettnerulaceae sp. D365. The sequence continues at coordinate 3,444 of QYAL01000122.1, forward strand.
GCAAGCCGCAATGAAATACGGTGCCAAGACAGCTGGCTTTCTTCCGTATCTAATTTTCCAAATCAGGACTGTACTTGCAACAAGCGAGAGATGCTTGGCAATGAAAGCTGTCACAGGAGTACTCACATTTCGCTCAATGGGGCCCATAACAAGGGCCCAAGTCCAAAGCCAACCAGTAGGAAAGTCGTTCCCAAAATCGCTACTTCGTTCACAACCCCATACTCGTCGCTGATCTGCTCCGTGGCAGGGCTATAGACCGCGCTTGCCCACGTGCTCCCCATTGTTGTGAGTCCATACAGCAAGGTCGTCAACAATTTCTTCCTGAACGGCCAATTGATTGGCCGGTATGGATCATCGGGTCCGTCAAAGTCAACAATGTGCTCCTCAGAAGTCTTTACGTGAGAGAGAGGGTGCGTGAAAGGGCTTCGGTAAGCGTTGCGCCGGATGAGCGAATGCGTTCTTGTTATACGGGTGCTAGTTGAACGACCAAGAGGGGGAGAGTGGCCATCTTGAAGAGAGGTATCTTGTTTTTCGAGGTCGAGAGCCTGTGAATCGGGTGGAGTTGATGACGAGGGGGGGATTTGGCCCCCCGTGGTTGAGAGATCCCCCGAGGAAGAAGTGTGATGGGAATCGTTGGATGGCATTGTATTATTTCCTCCTAAGAGCTTGTTCGAAAACTTTGATCTAATCTGCGATAGTATATCAATAGCTAGTTTAATTATTAGATGATTGAGCAATGATAAAGAAGAAGGCGCATCAATTGCTGATTGTTACTATACATTCGCGTCCAGTAACAATGCCATCGGGTACTGACTCGAGACTTCTCTCCTACGTAACTTTACTGTAATGCACGAATAACAGGAATATCTTCATTGGCAACAGCAGAACAAAAGGAGAAGAAATAGATGAAGCGAAAATAACATTTAAATCAAGACGGAATGGATCTTGGCTAGGTAAAGTTCATCAGCCACTTCGACTACAGTAGAGGCGGGTCGAACGGCTTCTCCAGGCCCCCGAGGGCGAGTTGAGTCCGAGCGACACCGGCGCACTACAACAGTGCCGGATGCATACTACCTAGCGCTGCCATCATGACAGAAGTGGGATATCATATGGCCTGCAGGATTAACCTCGATCATGTTTCTTCTTTTCTTAAGAGAATTGAGTTGAATTGTTGATATGTTATGATTGACTGACTGTAGGGATACACATCAGATAGGCGAGCTTATGCTCGTCATCTTTGTTGTACTTTGTACGAACTATTTATCGCTAGCATTGCGATGAAGTTCAGCCTAAGCCACACTCAGCCACAGCAGTCAGGCACGTGCAACCAAGAATAGTAGCAGTGGCCTATCTTTTCTTTCCGCCGTTCTGATTCTGACCACTACATTCAAGATGAGCATACAAGTACCAAATGTCACCCCAATAATCCAAGGTGGTGAAGATGGTGTATACTACGCTAAGGGCCAGTTTCTTGATAGTGGTGCGTCCGGGATCTTGGAGATCTTGCACATAGCGAAGTCGCCATGGCCTAGCCGATTTGAAAAGGACAGTCGCAGAGACCTTATGATTGAGTACAAGATATACTGCAGGCTGGGCCGGCACCCTCGTTTGATCGAAATCGTTAGTTGGAATCCTCAAGACTGTGTCCTTACGATGGAATATCTGCGAAATGGCAACTTACAAGCTTACATGAATCGCCACGACACGGTTGCCGAAGCACAGCGACTTCGATGGGTCCAGGAGGCAGCTGAAGGCGTCCAGCTTCTGCATGCTGCAGATATCCTTCACTGCGATATAAATCCAAAGAACTTCCTTCTTGATGCACATTTAGGGCTAAAGATTGCGGACTTGGGGGGCTCATCTCTCGCAGGCTCTAGACCGTCAGCTTGCAGTATAGCGCGAGTAATTCTCGTCTGTATAAGCTGGGCACTGGTCGCGGCTAATGCTTGAACTTTGGAATACTTCCTTTGGATTAGGATATTGCGTACCCGAGGCTTGCACGGCAAGACATAATTTAGGAGTCTTAGATATAACGTTGTACGAGCTAGGATACCTACGGAACTTTCTGGTATTGACGAGGATCTCGCATATGTTACTGAGGAGAGGTTAGTATTCGAGCAGTATTACCTTTAACTTACTAGAGGAACGGGTTTTGCGTACATGAATGTTGGCTGATAGGAGGCTTCTGAAGTGCAAAATCAGTGGATGCTTTGTTGTTTTGAGGGAAAACAGTCTTATCATTTGATCATTTGAAATAAAGTCCTTCGAGCCTTCGACCATGTGATTACCAAATGCACAGTGATGTGTTAAAGATTGAAACTACGCTTACTGTATTCGCCTAGCTATGCTAGACGCGAACCCCTATGTATGGGAGTCTACGGGCGCTGTCTTAAGCGAGCACCTCCCTAACCTCCTGTATGGTATGTGGAAAGTGGAAACAAGTTGATAAATAAATACCTCTCTTAACTTCCCTACCTAATATCTTTTTGCATGCTTTTCCATCTCCGCGGAACACGGAATTAGATATGATCATCCTTTTACTGGTTTAATTACTTCAACTTTCCCGTGACTCACGATCAACCAGATGTTGTTGACACTTCATTATAATCCTGGCTGGGGACTTCTTGCCCTGCTACTCTGCCACCACCGCACGTATCGAGTAACAGAACGTCAAGAGCTGTGAGTTGATTCCCTTAGATTCTAATATTGCTTATACCTTCGCAGGATTGATAGCAAGTAAGAGTTTGGACGTTACTTCGCAGTGTGCCGATCAGAGGCCATGCGCGGAGTTTTGTAGATCCATACAGAAATACGCAGGATATATACTTGTTCATTAAACAAATATCTTTATTTAAAGACGAAAAAGGTTTACATCACTCGAATTGCATTTTTCTGTTATTTCTTTTACTATCGAGAAGTTACAATGATCAAAACATGAGTATTCCTAACGTACATTGTTGTCTTGTCTCTCATGAACGAGAACAATCGAGGGACCGATCCCAACCCTAAGCTCGTCCGACTGCTCTGTCATTGCTCATTCTCAAAGCTGTGACTTCCTCGGCCTATCCTTAAAACCCATCCATGCATCCTCGAAGCCCGCCCCACGTACCCAAGTCGCTCCAGAACCCTCCACACTATCCACAATCATGTTACCAATTTTCTCCCACATGAAACCATTGATCTTTCCAGCTCCTCCCTCTTTCCCTCCCCCTTCCTGCCCATCAACTAAGCTGTTCTTCTCGTACGGTCCGCACAGTTTCTCGGCGTATGCAACCACGCGACCTAACTTGATAGCATGCCCGTCATCGTCGAACTCAATAAGGCGACGGAAGATGCCTTTCCATTCGGCATCACCCGCTTCAAGTTTGGCGGGGGTATAGAGAGATATTTCATCCAAGAGGAGAAGAGGGGAGGCGCGCGAGGCGTACAATGTGAGACATTGAGGAGATTAGTAAGTCAAATTTAAGAAGAGACGAGAGCGGAGGGCGTACTCAAAATAGCCTTTCCATTGCAATAGTCTAACCTTGTTGGCTGTACTGAGCCAAGACTGTTTATTGAAGGTCGGGTAGAAGATGGAAGAGTTGGCGCTGTGTATGTAGAAAAAGTCGAACTTAACCTATCAGGGAATATATCAAGATCACGCCCATATTTATCAAAAACCCGGGAACACATACCTGCTTTGGGGGGTGCTGCGCTGCGGCAGTAAAAAGAATTGCCGCATTCGTCATCTCTGCGGTCTTCTCCTCCAAAGTCTCAGGTGTCACAATCCACTGGCGCGCATACTTGATCATCTCCTCCGGAGCTCTCTTCAAGATTCCGTCGCGGATTTTATTACCATCTTTCCAGTGAGCAGCAGCACGTAGTTTCTTGTCGGCTTGGATCTCTTCCAGAACACTGACAAGGCGTTTAGTGATAGACGATACTGGATGTGACTTTGCTGTTGCTTCAGTCCGCCTGAGGTATGAGCCTGTCCAGTTGTCATGCACGCAGGCCTGGGCGAGGGCTTCGGCAATAATAGCCGGTCTGTTCAAATAATTAATTTATGCTTTCTATTCATGCTTCAAGATGAAGGATCAGAAACACGAGAATCGCTTAGCGCTTTCTAGATCAATGAGCATAGTGGAGATGAGTGTAACGTACTGGCTGAATTCTATGCCAAAGCCGAGGTGGATAATAGGATGTAAAAGTCCTGAATTTGATGATTAGAAGCATCTAGGTGCCTCTGGAGAAGCGCACACACCAGCATACATCCTGCCAAGTAGATCATCGGCATTGTCATCTCCCGCAAATAGATACTCATTCAGGACACTTTCCCAGCCACTCTTCTCCATCTCACGTTGGAAGAAGATAAGGAAATCAGGGTAGTACTTCTCGTTTCCGAGATACATCTTGAAACTTTCGGGCTTGCTCATGTCCTGCACAACTCTCTCCTCGACGGGGACAGGAGGGCGCTGGTAGGAGGCATTATGCTTGTAATGCTTGTCAATGACTGATGCTGAAGCTCCGGTGCTGTATAGACTGAGCAGATGATGGACAATATGGTTGTGAAATCCATCATTGTTGAAGAAGATGTGGTGTTTCAACGTCACGTGTTAGTGTTAACTTCAGTTTGCTGAGAGATGGGGCGGTACCTCATGGTTCTCTTGGAGAAGCTCGGATATTTTGGCTGCCGTTTCGGCGTCCTGGGCTTTGAATTTGAAGATTCCGGTGTTTTCAGTTGTCAAGTTAATCTTGGTTGGTGAAGCCATGTTGCTGTGTTTCGTCGTTCTTGTTCGCCAGGCTTGAAAGGTCGATCTCGTTGCTAGCGAAGGCTGTTGTAGAATATATTCTGACAATGTCCTTGCTGACCCTGTCAATCGTAGACTTCTACCTCTGAAGATGGACATAGGTGGTTTTATATTATAACGAAAGATCGTCGGGGCAGAGGAAAAATTGGACATCCATGAGCGAACATGGTAGCTCACCTCGTGAAAACCGGCTAGGGTCATTGGGATTTCCACTATAGCTATTTGTGCCAATTAGATGTTTATTTTGTATGTTGATCAAGTCACTTCGGAGATCCGTGTGACTCTCCTCTCTGTCTTCCTTACATTGACCAGTGACCAAGAGGCTTTTTTGCTTATGAAGATGTTTGGCGGGATTCGCTGCTCGGTTCCCATTAATAATTACAGTATGGGGCGAATGTGCGTCAGCAGCGGCAGCCTTCCCCTTTTTACAATAAAAGATGCGGGGTACTGTATACTGTGGTAAGCGATGCCCATGGAGAACACGGACTTAACGATTGGGGGCGAGGGAAGATGCGACACGATACGATATGATAAGATACTGTAACTGGTTATGATACGATATTTCGATATTTACCAGTAACATAACATAACATAACATAATAAGTATGAGGTTCACTGGCCAATAGTGATGGGCCTAAATATGGTTACGGGGCGAGGTACGGTACCTACTGTACAAGTACAGTAAGCGAAGTATACCAGGATTACGAAGTACATGGACTATACAGTACAGTAACAGGTGATACGAAGAACTGGCGCTGCAGTTGAGCAGATGCTGCATCAACAACGTCCTTCTAGATCTTTCCATCTAGCATTTGCGGCGCTCAATCGATAGAGCTGCAGCTGCACTCTACATATCAGGGGGGAATAAGTTTGTCGCCATGGCTTTACAAGACAGGGCTACAGCCTTGAGTTCCGCAGCTCTCCGAATTGCTGCATATGTCTTTTTGAGATGGATTCCTGGCCACGTATGTACCGTTTTCGACTCTGGACAGCAATTAGAAATATCTAACTGGTCTGCAGCATCTTCCTCCCATAATCTACACTGCATTTGCCCTCTACATACCTTCCTTTCTTGCCAGCGTCTTGACGCAGCCGAAGTATGATGTTTTAGATGACGAAGTGGAGATCACAATCACCGAGACAGAGGTTGAGGATCAGCCGCCCGCTTTCGCATCATCTGCTGCACACTCCCAGGACTTGCCGACGCGGGAAAAGCCAATAATAGAGATCAAAGAGAAGATTGAAATCGATGAAACAATTGTACTGGAGCCAAAACAGCCCAGGCCGTGGCGGACACTGTTGACTGGGCGTCCGGATCCAGTATCAATACTATACTCTCTGGCTACACTTCTATTTAATGTTGCTTTGGTTCTAGCTACCACCGACTTACTGTACCGGGCGAAAGTCTTCTATCCAGAAGACGGTCTGTCGTTCGCCAGGCTCGGATATATATCTCCTGTCGAGGCAAACCTGTTGATCAGAGAGCCAAATCCATCGGAGCTTCCCATATTCGTGTCTTATCGACTTGCAGATCAACCAACAGCGCATGAAAATTCCGCTTGGCAGACTGCAGGAATCGTTACTGCTTTGGGAAACGACACAGACTACACTGCGGCTGTTACAATCCCGTTGCCAAATCGTCCCCATCGGACATATCAATGGACCACATCGAACAATCACACGGGATACTTCACTGTCCCTCCTCAAGCTGGACAATTTTCGAAACATGGCGACTTCACGTTTTTGACATCCAGCTGTATTAAACCTCGTTTCCCATACAGTCCGCTTGACCATGCCTTGTCAATCCCAGGCTTCAAGCATATGGCAGCTGCCATCAAATCAATTCCCGGTGGCGCCCAGTTCATGCTATTTCTAGGTGACTTTATATACATAGACGTCCCGAAGCGTTTCGGGACATCTGTAGAAGACTACAGGAGAGAGTATCGTCAGGTCTATGGATCACCAGATTGGCGAAGTGTTGGGCAAAATTTAAGCTGGATTCATGTTTTGGATGATCACGAAATTTCAAACGACTGGGGTAGGTGTTTTCCAGGCCCTCGTCTCCTATTTCGAACGTCTCATACCATACTGTAAAAAAAATGCCATGAAATATCCTCTCTGAGGTGATCGCTAATTCTATCGTTACTTAGATAGCAACACTACAGGAGTGTATAGAGCAGCAGCTGACCCGTGGCATCATTACCAGACGGCCGTCAACCCCCCTCGAGCACGGCAAGCTGCTGGCTACGGTCTGCCCAGGAGATCCGCAACATATTTCGAGTTCACACAAGGCCCTGCTTCATTCTTCATGATGGACACTAGGACCTATCGCGACTCATCAAGCGAGCTTCCAGTCAACAGCACTCACAAGTCCATGATGGGGCCAGAACAACTGGCTGATTTCATTGCCTTTTTGCAGAAGCCAGAGCCCAAAGGTGTGAAGTGGAAGATCGTCGCATCCAGCATCCCATTCACCAAGAATTGGCAGGTCAACAGCCTAGACACATGGGCTGGTTACCTCCATGAACGACAGACAATTTTGGAAGCCATGTGGGATGTTGGACTACGAGGTGGTGTCGGAGTTGTCATTTTATCAGGTGATAGGCACGAATTTGCTGCTACGGCATTTCCGCCCCCTAAGGGTGGAAAGTGGCCTATTACCGCTACCGTCAATGAATTCTCGACAAGTCCTCTGAGCCAATTTTACCTCCCAGTACGCACTTACAAGCAAACCGACGAAGAGGATGTCTTGGTTAAGTAAGTAATATGGCCTGAGCTCGAAGCTCAAATCACTGACAGCTTCATAGATATGTCCCGGATGGCAATTCAAAGCTAGGGGCCGTTACAATCGAGAACACTGGCAGTGATCAAAGTATACTTAAATTCAGGTTATATGTAGATGGTATCGAGGCTTGGTCTTCGGTATTGCTGTCGCCGCCATCAATTGCTGGGAATTGGTGGAGTAAGGATGCGGTATGGGGGTAAAGTATGCGGATTCTACAGGGTGATGGTTAACTATACTTTGAATTACGAGGGAATGCATTATACATAAGCCAGATTTGTTGGAATGTTTCATATGTACGATAGGGCCATAGACGGGATTGTATTTCGGTAGGTTCTGTGGGTCTTTCATCTACTTTACCGCTAGTCTCGATCTATCTTGTCTGTTTTTAGCTACGATGAACCTAGCAAGTATTCTCGGGATTCTTCAGCTGTGGTTAATATTTTGAGTCAATCCTGGTCCTTGTGACTACGTTATCACCTATGGATACTGCGCGAGTCTGTTGCTTATTCAATTGTTTCCATCCCTATTCATTCTTCCTCGACCAAGTTACCTCGGCTGCTTTTGGGGGAAATCTTATGCTTTTATTGCACGTTCTGGATTCAAGGTGTATTCGCTTGCAGTTAGACTTATTTCTGCACTTGGTACTTTACATACTCTTCCCTCTCAAATCCTGCAATGTCTGACAGCCCTTCATTCTTGCCTGGGTAGAGCCCAGACCCTTGTATAAAAGCTAGGCAGAACTCGGAGCGTCACAACTTACAGCTATCAGAAATATGTTGCTTTCCAATACAATATTGCATCATTTGCATCCATACACTTGATAAACCCCTGGGGCCATGATTCGCTCGGTAACAAATCAGTAGACAGGAGGGCTACAATGCAGCAATCTATGAGTAAGAGCTGGAATTCTCGGCTAATTCACGCTAGGCTCTGAGTTCCCCTGAGTTCGTGCCAAGTTCACGGGCAACATGCTCGGAGCCTACTTTTCATCCAATTTTAATATAAGAAATGATAACCTCTAGTTAATAACAATACCAGACCTCTCTTCATTATACCATCTAGAATTTCCCCAATGTTGACAAGACTAACTTTTACACGAGGCGACTTCAGTTTCTTCCTAACAGCACTTAGATATCTACCATCTCCATGTCCAGTTGCGGCACCTATAGCTATACGATAAAGTTTCATGCGAAAAATTCTGCCAAATATTTCCTTTACTACCTTATTCCCTGTCGTCATAGCTTTATATTAACATTCTTTGATATCCTCTCGCTTCGCGTCGACAAAGGTCTATTCACTTCATCCGGTCACCAGTCCTATTCCTCGAATCAATATTTTTTGCGCTAGTGCCTAGCTTACTAGGACAGCCTTGATTTCGGGTTGATAAATATCCTACATCCCCTCAGCCTCCAAAGTTCCTCCACCAAATCTTCCCACCTCCCACATATTTTCTTCCGTTACACACCGACTTATAGCCTCACTTATAAAGTTGCTTCTCAACACTTACGATCTTTACCAGAGATATAAGTAGAGGAAGACTTTAATCTTGCAACTTACGAGCAAGTATTGGGTCGTTGTTCAGCAAGTGTTGGGATTCTAGCTCGGCGATCATAGAAAACTATTGCACAGCCCCACCGTCAGTAATCACCACAATGACCGCATACAACCTCATCTCAAGGGAAAGCTTTTCTAATTCTACTATATTTATAGGAACTTCGTATTAAGCTTTGAGAACAATCTTTTCGGTCAATATTCATCGATCGATTTTCAACCCCCGAAGCTTCTGCTGAGCCTGTCTCATAGCATTTTCAGATATCCGGACAACATTTCTCTGGGAGCAAACAAATAAACACAAACTCACCGCCAAGATGGGTAATAAGACCGCTCGTCGGCCCAAGATGGGCTCCCAGAGCTCTGTTGGCGATCTGAAGCGGATCAACTCGAACTTCGCGGCTAGTCTTGCCACATCCCCAGGCCACTACAGACATACAAGGAGAGTTGTTCAAGGCTCGTTCAGCTCTATCTCAAGCATGGAATCGTTGGCAGGTGTTGACGAAAATCAAAAGAAACCCTTCAGCAAAGGCGTCGAAATTATGGCTCTCGCAGAAGTCTCTCTTGCAGTCCGACAACGTCCGGAGCTTCGATTTAAGTCATTTCAAAACGGTACTCTAATCACAAAGAATGGCGAGCCAACCGTACTCCCTCCTATGGATCCACTCCCACCCATCCAGCAAAACATTCAGCGGCCCATGTCTCCTCTGCAGCCACCTCCAACTATTTCTCGATTATCTGCTGCATCTCCATCCTTCGTCCCTTCCAACACTTCAACAAAGTTGACTTCGAAGCTCACCAAGGGCCCTTTCAATCCAGAACTAGGAACCACACAAACACCTAGCCTTCAAAAAGTACAAAATCTGTTGCAGGATATTCGAGCTTCGACAACTCATGGTTACCGGAGATATCAGGGCGGGTATGGTGGCAAACATGACAGCGGTCACAACAATTATGACCATGGACATGGTGGCTATGGCCAAGGAAATGTTCAACCTGGCGTTGGTAGCTACCCTCCCCCAACAGGTGAAAACGCTGTGTCTCATTCCCCCATGTCCTACCGAAACCCGGCTCACGATCTAAATACCCCAAGAGCTCGCTCACACGGACGATCTACCCTCGCAGTACAAGCTCCTCATAATCTTGAGCAACAAAGCTTGTCCCGTCAGTTTGTTGTCCGCAAGGACAAGGGCAAGAAAGACATCATTATCAGCGCATCTGGCGTTACCCGGAATGCTATCCGCATTATTGAAAAGCATCTACCAAACGGTTTTCCTTTTCAGACGGTCAAGAATGACTTCGATCCCATCAAATACGATCTCGTATCAGATTTCCGGAACATGAATTCTAAGGAGAAGAAAGAATTCTTAGGCAAGAGCTTCGTTGAGATTCAAATTCAGCTCAAGGCCCCAGAGGAAGGGGAAAAGAGTATTGGGAAGGTCGAGGCCAAGGGTAGAAAGGGTAAAGGCAAGGCCAAAGCCAAAGTCAATAATGCTGCTGTTGATGCTGCAGCACCAGCTCAACTTACCCAGCGTGAAGGTAAGCACATCATCTCAAGGCTTTTCATTAATAACTCATCAATGCTAACTTCGTCTTCCAGCTACCGTCATCGATACCCTCAAGGTCCTGGGTGATGATTTTGCAGCCAACACCAAGCGTTTAACCATTACCTTGATCTTTCCAACCCCTCCGACTCCAGCTGACGCTCCTGTAATGGGCGGTGCCGGCCCTATCCCTCAGGTCACTATCACACCGCCGTCTGGTCCTGCTCAAAACTCTCCAAACTTTCTCTTCCTAGCTAAGCTAGTGCATCATCTCCATGGCATGTCCAACCTTTCTCAGGTCACGATCAACCTGCTTGTCCCCTCGCAATCCCGGATGCCACTTAGCATGTCTCAACTCTTTCATGTCCTCCCATTCTATGATATGAGCTTTACGGAATGGGAGATCAAATACCAACCTGATAACTTAAGCATCCCACTCAAGGTTCACGGCTGGGCTGTTGGTCAGTTGGATCGTGAACGCGATAAGATCATCCGCGAGAGGCTTAGAAGCGTGGAAGAAGCTGTGTTCGTTCGGGGTAGCGTCATGCCAGGTTATGCGAACTTGCCTATCAGCAACACCAAAGGTCCTATCCAAGGCACAGAATGATAAGCAGTTTGCGGATATACAAATACCACTGGCATGTAACTGCAGTTCCTTGCACTATTTGTTGAATTTTGCTTCCAGGTCTGGCATTCAACTAAGTGGCCATGGCCGCATATCCTCGGGCTTCAAGGAGGAAATATCAGCACCTTTCAGTCGTGCGCTTGGCGTGCCATGACCTAGAGTCTAATATCTTCATACTTTCGACTTTCGAGTCTCGACATTTCCTTTGTTCAGCATAGCGCTGTGTTGCATTGCATTTCAAGCGTTCATTTCTCTCTCGCATTCAACAGCGATGAAGGTTGGAAAGGAGTGGGGCGATCTTTTCCGACGAGCAAGGAATGAACTGCTGAGAAAAGGAGTGGCCAGTTCATTCTTGAGAAAAGGGAGGGGTGCGAAGCGTAGCTCATGGGATGTTGGGCGCTAGATAGATTTCGTGAATAGAGAACATTACACTGGTAATCCCCCCTTTGATTTCCATACAGATTCTTGTGATGTTGAATCGGCCTGTAGCTGGTATTCTGCGAGGAAGAAAGAGACCTCTTCAGATGGAAGAGTAAGAAAATCGTTTCCATAACGTCGAATCCAAGTTTCCAACTTACAAACGCGTTAGTTCATAATAACCAAGGAGGTCTATCATAAACATTTTACTCATGCAAGAGTCTATGTCCATTCCTTGGAGAGCACAGCCACAGTATGGAGCTCGATCAACAATTGTAGCCGTAGCCGTAGGCAACCATATGGAATCGCTCAAAGGTTTGCTTGACTAGGAAGCTAGTCCCAGCCTAGAGGGCATCGATCTGAACGCAGCACTAGGTGAGATTCCCCGGGCTGGCTATGAAGAAGTGATCAAGTTACTGCTCAAGGTTGGTGCCGTTACAGTATCAATTATATATATCGCGGACCTACCAACGACGGGTCGGCTCTGCTACTGTGCTAGCAGCTTCCCAGAAAGGCCACAGTAGTACCATTGGATTTCTTCATCGAGTCTCCTAGCTGTTGTGATGGTCCACAGATATGGAATGGCCTTACAATCAATATTGTTCACCCTCCATCTTCAGCTCGAGAGCGGGTAATAATACAATAATATTCGTTGCAGATATAATAGTGTAACTAACGACAATTCTATGTCGGTCCCTTTTTCAGATGCATGCAAACAATACGACTATACCATTGCCATCGCATCGCCACGTACAATTGTATCTTGAATATCGCAGCTCCGTTTCCACACATAAGTTCTTCGCAATCATATCTACTACCTACTACAATATACCAGCTCGGATTGAAGCCGGATCGAGTGGTTCCACACCATCTGTTTAACCCAAGCACTATAAAAACCAACTGTCCATGACGCCCGAATTTACACGTCACTGATGTCCAACACTTTGCTAAACATCCGCCATATCAGTCCCTCACTATAAGGCGGGGTCTTTAAGCTTCCTTGAAGCTTCAAAGGCGTGCGTGGTATTCCACCTCAGGCATAGTATGCTAGGCAGCAGGAATCATTTCTTGTACTTCGCTAGCCAAGGGCCTCATTTTTCGTGACAACAGAGCTGACTGACGTAACTGACATCAGTATCCTTTGGCAGCCGCTTTCCCCATAAAATCTCAGTGATAGTTGCATGTCGTTGTGATATAGTGTATGCATGACCTCAACACTAGGCCGCTTATTATACAGGCGCCAATAATCTGCACATAATCTACTAGTCGTCATCTTCCTCAATCCTAGCTCTTTTCATCGCGCGGTCCTCATCCTCTTGTAAACCATACTGCCGCTTCCCCGAGCTTTCTCCAACCTTATTCAAGAATTCATCAACATCAAATACGTCTCCTGTGTCCTTCTCGAATTGCACAGGTCCCTCTCGCGCCTGCATCACACAAATTAGCATAAGTCACAAGCAAGACTCCAATTTAGCACTAACCTCGACATCTCCAGAGCCCTTGAAGGTTCCCTTTCCAAGAGCCTCTCCAAACCGATTGCTTCTCTGAATCTTTCCCATTTCAGCCTCTGCGGCATCGTCGTCATCATCTTCTAGATTTTGGCGTGGTCGGTAAATGCTGCTGATAGCATCTTGTGCAGCAAATAATGGCTTGTCGTAGGCTTGATCCTCGTTGAATCCGGTATCAAATCCACTCGTTTTATTGAACAGCCTAGAATCAAACATCCCTTCCGAAGATTGTGTAGGCTTCGCAAGACCCAAAGCGACCTTCTCTGAAATGTCTCGATTTTGTTCTCGAGCCATCATCTGCACTCTCCTCTCAGCTCCCATCCTGGACTGTCTTAATTTCCGTTCTTCCTCTCTTCTTCTCTCTGCACGCATCTTCTCTCTTTCATTTACTGCCTCGTCATCGCTGCCAGATCTTGGCGAGCCCGAGTCACTATAACTTCCAGATCTCGATCTTGACCTCGACGTTCTCGATGTTCGCCTTCCAGATCCAACTCCGGCCCTTTCCTCACGTGCTTTCTGGGCAAGCAGTCGGAGATGGTCTTCCTTCTGGGCCTTCTCCTTCTCCGCTAACCTTTGCTGCATGAGTGCTCTCTGTTTGACCTCCTCTCTCGCATGTCTATCGGCAGTGAAGAGTGCTTCCGCGAACTGGGCAAATTTATCATTGATCGTTACATCCTGCAATCCTCTTCCATCCGCAGCCAATCTCTTGTCCAGCGGAACGGTGTAACCTTTAGGGTTCTTCCAATTCGAGACAGGTGGTGGGATTTTCCACGCCTCTTGGTCCTCGGCAGTCAGCTTTCTAGGTGGAGAATGCATAACAGGCGGTGGCGGACTTGGTGGTCCCCTGGGAATCTTCTTGTGCTTGAATTTCGGCGGCTCCATGGGATCTTGCTGCCGCTCTACAATTTTCATGATACGATCGTTCTTTCGAGTATTATCGCCCATTTGATTTGCAGGTGTGTATCGAACATAGGTGGGATCCTTTCTGGCTCCAACATTGACGTTCTTCGGTTTTTGCGCTGCCACTGCTCCCATAACTAGTTTCGCAAGAGCATCTTTCGTTCTCTGAGTTGAAGCAGCTACTTCCTCCTCTCCAGGTCGATCAAGATTGATATCTCCTGCATCCGCACGTTGCTGGAGTGGGATAAGGTCTTTGAAAGATGTATGGACTATCCGCTTGTCGTTGTGTCCTTGTCGCGCTATAGCATCGTATTTTACCTTCCCTTCGGCATCGACCTGGAGAGCAAGTGCATTACTCGTAGACCCAGATTTGCGGCCCATGTCAAGCGGGTATTGTGCAACTGGTATTTCGGGGAACGCGCCTCCATCTCCAAAATCCTCCTGCGCTCGGGGTCGCCATCCTGCCCGTTTACCATAAGGCGGAGGACCAGATTTCTATCATCCAATGTTAGAACCTTCCCAAGTTTCTCTAGAACATAATTGCTCACCTTCAGTACGATTTGTGTACCATCAAAGGTTTCAGCTCCAACGATCCGTGGTCCTCGTTGTTGCGCATGTTGAGGAATATCTTCTTCTTCGCCAGTGTATTTCGGAATGGGAAGTGCTCGCGCAAGAGAAGCAGCTATTGAGGCCATGTTGACGATGGAACTGTTCTCAGAGGAGCTGTATGATCATTCCGAGGCAGCTCTTCGAGGCAAAATCTAGTATTACCATTCCAAAATCGACTAGTCTGACTTAGGCTTAGCGCTGCACAAATAACCAGCATACAACATTAAAATTGACAGAAAAGGAGCATAAATTATGTCAAGGGAGCTTGTTCCATGTATTAACAGAAAGGCGCGATATTGATTTCATTCCCATCATCTCAGCAAAGCCTTAATTTAAAATACAAGGTACACGAACTCCACGCCATGCAGTTCCTGATCGCTGCAGTATGTATGCCCTTGCTATGATCCAGTACTTTACACATAACCCTTTCTTGCGCCCTGTTGTATCATTTAGTGTTATGAATTCCTTGCCTACCCAGTCAAGGCATGGCTAGAGGCTCAACATACCTGGAAGAAGAACCGAACAATGAAGACTTGCAATCCAGCCATGCAAACCATCATCAGACTCTCCATCACACTGAAATTAAATATTCTCCTCTCGGTGCTTCGGACTGTGCTGAAGTTGCGATTTTCTCTGGTACGGAAATACTTCTGGTTCCTTGTGATTGTCGAGAGTTGGCCTGAAAGCTTGAAGATAGACTCCTCAAGCGCCGAAGTTTGTTCTGGAGAGGTGCCTTGTTTGGCGGGTATCGATGCTCGTGCTTCGTTCTCAACCTAATATCATCCAAGAATCAGTGATTGTGCCTACAGATACATGCTTCAGAAGATACGCACTGCGATCTCGAAGTCGACGAATTTCTCCGCAAACGTGCTCATTTGATTGTTAAAGCAAAAGCTGTATTCCCCAGTCTCTGTCGCAGTGAAGACGAAATCACCCTGCCTCTCCTTCTGCCCATCGAGAATGACGTTATGGGATGGTCCAAGGACCTCGTAATCGACATCGAAAGAACCTCCTGCTTGGACCTATATATGTCGATTATTCAGCGTGACTCGAGGCAAACTTGCGAAGAGGTGAGGGCCTACGGCGAAGTAGAAGGCAATCTTCGCGCCCTTGTTCTCGACGCTGGAGAAGAAGCAGGCTTTCTCGTTCGCACTGAGCTTATATGTCAGGGCAGTCGCAGACACGAGAGGGGACATGAAAGCCAGTAGGCTGGAGACGAGTATTGAGAACTTCATGATCTGTGGTGTGGTGGCTGTGAAATAATTGAATTGTAATAATCGATGGGACGTCTCGGCAGAGACTATCTGTCCTGGCCTGGAGCCTGGATTGGATTGGATTGGATTGGAGAAAGTCGCGATTTCTCAAAAAGGGAGCGGAAGCGAGCGCGTCTAGCTGGTAAATACATAACAGGGGCGGTGCCGGTGCTGCCGGTGCGACCAGTGCCGGTCAATACAGGGTTTGTCGTGGGTTACTGTCACTGTCACTGTCACTGTCACTATCACTTCACTCTTCAATAGAGATTGGGGCATCTGATGTATCCCAGTGTACGGACAGTACTGCAGGGTTCTTTTGTCTATTCATAAAATGTTCCCGACAATTTGGAGACTTGCAACGCCTCATCCTCCCAGCGCATCTTTGACAAAGGCAGGAGTCGACGTCTTAGGTATTTGTAGGTCGGTCTACGACTTCAGATTGGGCATGGATAAATACTATACAGGTAACCACGTATGAAGCTCCATAGGCCGTAAGGGGGTCAGCATATTCTATTGCAGGAGGAGGGTCGCAAGAAGTAGCAATACCAGTACTAAATTGGGGTTTATATTGTGGGTTATGTAAGTTAATGCCTTTACGGGTTGCTTTGTTAGTTGTTAGCATCTGCCGATTTAGGTGACTTATTATCGTGGACAACTCTGGGCATTGATCCGGGGAAACTTTGATATTAGGCACCAGCGGGTATTTGACGAGGAAGAAAAGAGGCAATATTTGACATTCAAAAATTGTCTGCTATTGGAGCGAGGAGCCGAACTATTCTGCATCGAATTACCTCAAACACCAGGGCAGTCAGAAGTCCGAAGAAAATGATAAGTGCTCACTGATATTAATTACTTGCACCCTATCGATGCCAATTTTCCGGTCCTTGGTGATTATACGTTTCCCATTTTCTCCATACGAATGGAAGGGGATTAGCTATTACGATGCCACCTGCCCTGTCAAGATAGCCATAAATAAAGGTTGTTTTAAATAAATCATGTTACAAAACGCTTTTGACAAAAACACAAAGCGATTCACCTCCCGTCCTAGCCATCGAGGAAGCAAAAAATCAGTAGAAAAAATCTAGGTAGTGTTTGTAACGTCAACGCGCCACTCCTCCGCTGCAGTAATGCAAACAGCATGCCATCTACCCCGCTCATAATCCATTCCAAGTTCGTCACGAGGTTACGCTCATTTTACCACCAAAGCGCCAGTATCACCCATCAATAGCATACAAAAGTCCTCTCATCGCGCTCAACCCTGGGCAATGCTAGACGTTGATTTTAAGAAGTCTACTTCAAGAATAAATCCTGTGCACCATTCCTAATCGAGCGCGTACGATCCAGGTGATCCAAGCCAAGCAAGTCATCTTCGGAAGTGACAACATCGTCTAAGATCATGTCTATAAAACCAGTCAGTACATTGCTTCGAGAAAAGAGAGAAAGAACTTTTACCATCCGTAAGGTATTGAGGTTTGGAGTAGGAGCTTCGCTTGACTACAGAAAACTTGATCTTCTCGAAGTTCTTGCCCTTCAATCCCGTGCGCTTCTCTAACCGCTTCTTGGTTTCTGAAAATGGCTCTTTCTGCACATCGTGTTAGAGTGGGGCTTGGATACAAGTTTGGATACAAGTGACAAGACCTACAGGGATGAGTCGGAATCTGAATGGGATTCCATGCGCCTTGCTGGGCTCGCTTTGATAATGGAACGCTTGTAAGAATTCCGACGTTTCTTGTTCGGCTAGATCGTCGGGCGGGACTCTCTCAACAACAACAGAGACGTAATCTGTGATGCTGAGGACAGGGTGGTCGCGAGGGAGTGCCTTGTGGATCTTGTGGCTGTGGACCTCATATGCACGAATAAGGCCGCCTTTCTCTTCATCGTCAATGCCAGCTTTCTTGATCAGACCGCTGATCAAATCATCAACAATCCCACTTTTAGGGACAAGAATATCATATGTGTCCTGTGGGTGCGTGAGTGTTTAATTACGAGACTGATGGGAGTTGAACTTACCAATTTGGTTATTCCTTCGCTTAACAAAATGACTTTTATTGATCTTTTAGTGTCAAGCTCACTCAAACTGATGTCTAGGACCTCGAAATATAACGATTCGTTGCGCTGGTTGTTATTACTGAATGTGCTGTAAGGAGGATTGAGGATGGTCTGAAGGTTTTGGCTTTGACCACGCTTGACAGACGCTTTTGGATTTCCACTGGTAGCATTAATTGTCCAAAATCTGAGATGGGTTGAGTCAACACCTAGATGATCACCAACTTTAGCAGCAACCTGGTCGTAAGTATTCTTGGAGCTGAGAATAAGAGTGAATGGTTCTTGTTCAGAGCCCGGATTCCTTTGAGTATTCGCAAAGAATTTGACGGCGCGTTTGTGAAGGAGAAAGTCGTAGAAGTACCGAGCATCTTCGATTCTATCGGAACCTAGTCTTGGTGAAAATGAGGCTCGTTCAGACTTTAACGACGGGCTTTGCTCGGGTTTTGTAGAATGACTCCTATCGAGGTCAGTATGCTTCATTTGTTACACGGGAACTTTAACTGACGGATCGCTTTCCGACTTCATATCTGACGAGGACAACTGAAAGCATACTATATCACCGTCTTGGAGCTCGGCGGCCTTCAAGGATTGCTTTGCCTTCATGGGCTCGATCATCGCTGGTTTGATCTCCTAGTGAGTAATCAGATATGCTAAGTTGCTAACAACGAAGGGGACCACTTGCCTCGAACAGTCTCAATTGAACCTTCTCACCATTAGGAGTCTTCTCTGGCCAGTTCATTTTCTTCAGAATTGCAGGCACCAGGTCTTCAACTTTCTTCTCTCGGTTAATGTAAATATGTCCCGCCCCGTTTAGTGACTGTTTCTCAACATCGAAATGCTTTAGGAACAAGACGATTAGATCTGTTTTCGCAGAGCCATTTTGAAGGCCGGGGGTAGCTGGCCATATGGGCTCTCCATCAGCATCTACATCCTCGGCAATTTCCGCCCATAGCCGTAAGTCTGCCCCTTTACTGCCAGACATCCTCTGGTGAGCTTCCTCTATGGTCTGGACGTAATCCGTGATCGGAACATCTGGTCTGATTGTTTTGTTCTGCCGATTGACCATGGCCCACAGGCGAAGTCGTCGATGGTCAACACCAGTATCCTCTCCGATCGTTTTACATAGATCTCTCACGCTATTTCTTCTCAGGTATCTGTAATATCTTGCAGCTGCTGGATCATCGTTATGAGTGCGATCGAAGAGGGTCAAATCGGTACCCCCATGTTCTCGGAAGGTATCGTCAGTGATGATTCTGACGCCAAGATATAAATGTTGTTCTTCTCTATCTTTTTTACGAGCATCTCGCAGTGCGGCCTCTTCGTCGAGTTTCTTTTCTAATTTGACATCAATAGGAGTTCAAGCCAGGCGGTCGATATACTTACGAAGGTGGGCAGGGATGTCCTGCTCGGTCACTGGAAGAAGCACAGTATCCACTCGGCTCTGTCGGATGTAAACCAGCATGTATGCACTATTTTGGCGCATGACAGGTTTGGATCGTGCCTTCGCAACTGTCCCGTTTGGAAGGATATACTCGCCGCCAAAGTTATCCTCTAACACCTCTCGCATTGTGGCCTTGGTAACTCGGTCATCATCATACTTATAGAACCATCCATTCTTAGTAGGTTTGATAAATGCGTAATAGTGGCCAGCGTTCAAATCACCACTATGGACAAGAACTCCATGCAATTGGTAGATCCATGATTCTGACTTATCGGCGTCTTCTGCCAGATATGGAGCTGCGTCAAAAGTCTCTGGAAATTCGTAACGATCGTTGATTTTCATCATCGCGTCTCGATCTATGTCATATTGGAAACGTTTGAGCTGCAGATGTAGCACCTCTGGAAATGTCTCAAAGATGACACCTTTATGGGCATCCTGAAGCTTGAAATCATCACCTGCAAAGTACTGGTTCTCACCATTCATGACTTCCACTTGCACGTAGTCCTTGAAACTGGCCTCAATGTCCTTGTTGCCGCTGACATTCAGCTGGATGTCCCAGTAATCCTCAACCCGGCGAGACTCGTACTCGACGTTGATGCATGATATGTACGTTCGAACCTTCCCGCAGAATAGTCTGGGTAAGACGTTCTCTGCTTCGGTGTCTTTCATCTTTTCCTCCATGCGCTCCATGAGCTTCCGAGAGAGTTCTTGCACATCCTGTTGTTCGAAAATATGTCTCGTCTCCCAGCCAAAGGATTTGGTGAGTTCGTTCGTGCCAACAGCAGTACTGGAGCTTTGGAGTTGGTAGAAAAGACGTTGGAGGGTGTAAGCACTATTTTGTAGAGTTTCTTCGTCTTGCGTGGGAATTTGGTAGACAGCTTTCCGGAAAGCGTTGGTGAAATATAACGATTGGATGAGCGAGTTGAGGTAACATGTAGCTCCTTGATTCTTGAGTCCGACGTAACCTGTTTCCTTCTTCGAGTCATAGTTTTGGAAGTTGTGCCATAGAACTCCAGTCTCATCTTGAACTACTTTCACATATGCCGTCATGTTGGCACGATGGCCTCCAGCCAGAAAGTAACCAGACTCATCCCAGGGTTGTGTCCACAACTTTCTCAGCTCTACGAAACGTGTGAACCCCCAATCACCCTCCTCCTTCGTAAAGCGATGGTGAGCAGTGTGAGTTTGGTAGACCCAAGGTGCATCCGGGTTCCATAGAACAAGGCCAAATTGAACACAGCATGTAAAATTTTCCGGAAGGTCTGATTCCTCGTAACCGTGCTCGAGATAGAAGGAAACATAATCGACATTGTTGCCATTTGGGAAGATGAGCACGCGCCTGGCATAGTTAGCTACCGAAAATTCTCATTGCAGCGGCGCGTTCCATCATAAAATCTTACCAAGGGTGTCCTCCAGCATGGAATATAGGGCCATGCGATCTCCTAGGCATGTCCTTCCAGTTTGTAATATGCCATGTATTCGTCTGCAAATCAAGGGTCGGGGGAAGTTCCGGAAGAGGAGTAAGCACGATATCTTTCATAGCCTCGACTATTCAGCAGATTAGTAGCCTGCCAATTCTAGCCATATCCATCGGATGGAGAGGAACATACTGTCGTCAGCGCGAGGGTTGAGCTCGTCTGGGTTGATGATGGCCACATCGCCATCGTCCTTTTCGCCGTCTGCGTCATTAAGGAAATCTTCTGAATCGACCAGCATATCATTGGGGGACTCTATGTCTGCATTACAGCTCTGCGAGTCGGAGGTATTAGAACCAATGCTGTAATATATGAGCTCTTGGGCAGAGCCCCTAGGAGGGGTCTCCATGCTGGCGCAGGTCCTATCCTTGAAAGAGAAAGGGGGAAGATAGGGGAGGGCATTCTGGGGAGGTCGGAGGGGTCGCCGATGGAGGGGATTTCGACTCACAGGATTCATGACTGCAGAAGGAGCTGAGCTGGCTGTGTGCAGTGCAGTCGCAGGATTTGAAGATGCCTTCCCAGGAAAACCAAACTGGACCGGTAATCCAAACTCAAACCCAAAGAACTATAGCAATAGGTGAGGGACGGGAGTAGTTTTGGGAGTAGTTTTGAGTGGTGAGTGCAGTGCAGTACTTCGTACGGTGCAGTACGGTGCGGTGCGGTGCGGTACTGAGGACGCGAAGGAAGCCCAGGCCAAAGTTACCTTAAAGTCAAGGTCAAGGACAAGGTCGTTGCTGCTGCTTCTTCTGCCGGATCCGCGTTCAGTATACTAGTACTGTACTGTACTGTACTTACTCTAGTCTGTACTGTATCTTCTGGAGCTAAGTAGGCGGGCTGCGCAGGTCAGGTCCCATTGGTGGCGTGTGCGGCAGATTCTGTATGTAGGAGAGCGAATGACGTGGATAAGAGGCTTTGTCATAGATACCGTACCTTAAGATATCGAACAACGTCCTACGAAAAAAGACCGTCAATGAAAACTATTTTACATTGGCGTTTGTAAGAGGGAGAGCGAGTCAGTAATTGTGAATCAACTGGAAAGAGATGAATATGAGCTGCCTATCTGCCTGTCTGTCTGCGTTGTTTGTGGACGTGGGCTTTGATGGTTGAATATTAGCAAGGCTAATAGGCTGACGGGCTGCCGAACTTGTATGCTCGTAGCCATGAGACAGTACTTTGACGGTTACTTCTCACACGTGAATGATAACATGAGAAGAGAAGTGAAGTCACTACAGATTAGATAGAATGTGAAACCAATTTCATACAACTTCTAAAGGCTTCTAAAGGCAAATTGAAGCTCAAGACTAAGTGTCTCGCGGACCCCGCCAGGACAAAGCGCACAGATGGGGATATCATATCTACGAAGTTTTCGAGTAAACACCAAACAGAGTCAATAGAATCAACAGAATCGACCACCCATCAAATCTACTACACTATCATCCTTATTCCTTGGCTAGCTCGGCTGGTAGGGCCTCTGTAGCGGGGGCTACAAGAGCCACGGGTGCACTAGGAGCAGCAGTTGAATACTTCACAGTAAGTCCCTCCTGCACGATCTTCCCCTTCCCACCATATACCTCGGGGAGCTCAGCACCGAAGCTTTTCAACTCTGTTGCCAAGCTACTTCCATATGCCAATGGGTGGAATTTCTTGACAGTCTCAGGACTTAGGACGAGCTTCATAGCTGCAAAAACCCAACCCATTAAAAGTGGCACGTTCACGAAGAACTTCTCCTTCAATAGCTCGGGGTACGCCATGCTGAAGGTCTGGATGGTTTCCTTTGATGCAGCTTTGATTGCAGGATCCATGCGAAGGAAGCTGGTATTGAGATAGTCGTGAACTTGCACCATGCGGTAGGGATCTACTCCATCGGCAGGAATAGGTTCCGTCGCTGAAGCTAAGTCGAGCTCTTGGACTGAAAGCTCCATCAACGCTGCTCGCCATCTAATGAATCTGAAAAGTTCAACATCACTATACATGTCAAAGTGATCTCCGAAGAACTCACTCGTCAACATTGCCGAAAGTTGCCTTATTGTCCTTCACAGCACCATAGATATTCCAAGTGACAATTTCCTTACCATGGGAATCTGTCTGCGGGTACACTGTCACATATCCTAGGTCCCCAAATTTTGACTTGTCAAACTCGACCTCGTTCAAAAGTTTCCATGGGTCCATTCTCTTTCTCCACTTCAAAGCCTCGATGAGCTGAGCCTTGGCTTTAGCAACATCTCTGGTATTTGCTCGAAGGAATTTTTCGAGGACGATGGTGGTTGGAACATGCGATGCATCCCTCAGTTTTACCCCCCAGACTTCGCCATGATCAGCTTGCTTGATGATTGAAGGGAGTTCGGCCAAGAGATGCTGAAGCGGAGTAGCCACCAGAGACTTATGTTTTTCCTCGTTGGGAGCTGGCCTGGATTTGTTTTCTCGAACCAGTGCAGCTTCGACATTCTTTTCCTCGGCGGGAAGAGCTAAATTGGGAATTATAGCTTCTGGTTCCTCTAAAGCGGCTGGGGCCGGAGGTGTTGTTGATGGCGTTCTAGCAGCTTCAGCAATTTCAACCTTCTTGTCCTCACTAATGCCAGAGCCTGACTCGGTGGTTACGGGTGGTGTTGATACGGGTTCGGAACTCATGATGGTGCCTTCGATGAAGAAGAGGCGTGCAGAGAGAACTGGAAGTTTTCAATTGCTTTGGAGCTTTGATGAAGCTATGCATGAAACCCCGTAGCGCTCTGTCAATTTGTGGGTCTGAGTATACTCAAGCTGATGCACGTGTCAACTTGCCCAATAAATTCGTGCCCCGATACCAAAAGTACAGTACCTGAGTTGATTATTGACAAATGACAACTTTCAAAGATAGACACATATTGAAAATGCTACAAGTCCTGCCAAAGTTGCTATCTTACAAGAAAATGTGCAATAGAAGTATGTTTATATTTGCTCAAGCATTCTTTCTTTTTCATCCCTCATTTTCCTAGTCATGAACAAGGATGATCGATAGCGAGGAGGTACTGTACATGTATGTGCTGTAGCTTCATGCTTCTGTGTAAAGTACCATGAGCTGCACACCAGGCCAGGTACACAACAGCTGCGCCCCCCCTCTCCTCATAACTGGCCAAGTTCACAAGTCGACCTTGATCAAGGTCTCATCTTCTCTCAACATTCACATGGAATCGCCAGCATGCTGCGATCATGGTCGCAGAGTAGCCCAAAACCCTTCAGGTTGACAAGAAGAGCTGGGTGTTACTCACGCCAGCAATACCACCCCATTCCTACAATACAAGTTCGCCATTCCCATCATGCGCCGCCTTGGAGACCTGCTTCTACACTAGATGAGTCAGAACCCCATCTTGAGAGAGGGGAAACAAGCATTGGCTAATAATCGTAGATGGGTAGGAAGAGAAGCAAGGCCAATAAGTCTCAGACAGCTAATGGTCTTTGGCCGCTCATTGACTGAAGCTCGACTAATAAGCTCTGCCAATTATGTGCGAACGGAGCTACCAGCACGGTATAGACCTATGAAACTGATGCATAGATCCATTAACTGAAGCCAATAGGCTGGCACATCGAATCCGAGATATGCAGACGCTTCCCTACGTTGTGGTAACGAACCCACACATAAGCCAAGTCTACGAACTGTACTACAAGGCGTTCGAAAGCCTACGGAGGGTACGAGAGATCAAGACGTTGGAAGATAATGAGAGATTCTGCAAGAAGATTAGCCTGACACTGCAGGAGCACTTGACTGTGATACCAAAGCTCGCAATGGGTGTGCTCGAGTGCAGGGATTTGATGAAGCCAGAAGACATGGATAAGTTCATGAACACCATCCTTCGCTCAGTACAGTCATCAGAGTCCATATTTGAGCTCTAAAACTAACACTTTTCAGCGTATCTCTCGCCGTGTAATTGCTGAGCAACACCTCGCCCTCACGGACACCTTCCACTCCCCTTGGCACTTCCCCGACGCCCAGCCGCCCTTACTAACAACCACAGAATTCGTGGGCGAAGTCTTCCTAAAATGTAACGCACGAGAAGTTGTCTCTCGCTGCGGAGAAGCCGTAGCATCGCTATGCACAGCTGCTTATGGACCTTCCACCATGCTACCCACCATAAGGCTCTCTGGACACCTTGATGCAACATTTCCTTACATACTATCGCACTTGGAATATATAACCGGGGAGTTGTTGAGAAATAGCATGCAAGCCGTAGTGGAGCGACAGAAGACCAGACCAAGAGGCTGGGGGAAATCCCCCCCTCCAATTGATGTCACAGTCTGCGAAGCGCCGCAACATGTTATCATTCGTGTAAGTGACCAAGGAGGCGGCATCCCACGAGACATTCTCCCTCATCTGTGGTCCTTCAGTAAAGGCCCGCGGTCATCTCAACGTCTAGAAAACCTTACTCAAGTCCCAAAGATGGCTGCTACATTGCAAGAATTGCGTGTCTCATCGGAAATTCCTCCTCCACTATCCTCGCCCCAGACTTGCTCAAAATCTATGAACCATAACGATCCCTTACGCAGTATAAGCGGGCATGACAGCTCATTGAGCACTTTGAGTAGTCGACCGCCGAATTTGAGGTTGGGGATGGGTTTACCACTTAGCAGGGTATATGCGGAGTATTGGGCAGGGAAGTTGGAACTTCATAGCTTGGAGGGATATGGCGTGGATGCATTCTGGCAGATTAGTAAATTGGGAAACAAGAATGAGCAATTGACCATGCGGGCGAGTATGGACGCCGTATAGTTCAATTAGTCTGTCTTCATACGCTTACTCCCAACTATTAGCTATTTTGCGTTTCCCCATCAAACTTATGGTCTTTACAAAGTCACCTATAACTACAATTCGCCTTACATAGGCTTTAAGCAATAGTAAAACTATAATTTAAGGGTCTATTTATAAGAGTAACATAGTTAGTTATAGCCTTTAGTCCATTGGTCTGTTTTCGTCGCGTTCTATTGCAGGGAAAGTTGCGTGACGCGACGCCACGCGACTTTCTCATTGCATAGTTCACCATGCATTAATTAAACCAGAATCCAAGGACCATAGAAAATAAAACCCATTTCATTAATAATCTACTAGGATTTGATTTTTTGGTTTATATCAGGTACCCTAATTTTATATGTAAGTGCACACAGTGAGTTTTGGTAGTTACACGACCAATTAGCTAGTACTGCACTTCCAATCGCGAAAAGGCTTCCCAGCAAGTTGCAGATGGAGATTCAATAGGGAAACTGTCGATAAGCATAGCATGGATGAAATGCTTGTAAAAGAGGGCTATCATAGAGAAGTGTGATTACATCGTGGCTAAAGCTATCAAGGAAGCCCGTGGCTAACTACCACAGAATTAAGCAACTTCCCAACACAAGATAGCTGCAAGAATCAAAAAAGAAAATTCGCATGTTGTCAATGACCGGCTTACAACACCTACAGTCATCATCGCCTACCCCAAACAGCTATTTTGTGGTATCACGAAAGAAGAAATTTCCTCACACACAAATAGCTGATTTGTCCCTGACTCCTGGTTCTGCAATTCGGATCTTCAACGACGACCGTGGCTACGCACAGCATTACCCTGCATCTGTTCAAGCTCGCCCTCCAAAGATTTGATAGCCGCATGTGTACTCTCCAAATCCTTGTTGAGACGATCGCGCTCGCTGATGAGCTTCTGCTCCCATTGTCTGAAGCGGTGCTCCTCAATCTTGACCTGTTCAGTGAATCGTTTTCGCAGGCTTTCTTCCTCTTCCTTGAACTTGGGGTTGTCGAGCTTTCGTGGTCTGGCCTCGCCGAACTTACGTGTCTCCATTTGTTGAGCACGATAGGCCTCGTAGTGTGCTTCTTCCGTAGTGTGAATCAGATCCAACATGTGAGTTCGAATGAGGATCGAACGTAGCTTCTTGAAATCGCAGTGGTCTTCATTCTCGACTTCAGCAACTCCCCACGAGTATTGGCGACCTTTGACAATGCGTCCATCACTGGTCTTGACATCTTTCTCGGAACCAATAACTGCAAATGGCATGGCAGCCATTAAGCTTCGGGCGTGTTGAGCAGCGGCCTCATCATCTTCTTCGACGGGTGGTGTATAGATCTTGATACCTTGGGCTTCAATAACAGCACGAATCTAGAACATATCAGCTGCCGAATGCCAGACTTAGAATACCTGTGGGGACCATACTCTTTGCTTGTACCGGGCCAAATCGGCTGGGCTGAGAGTATCTGCCTTGGCGACAACGGGAATCAAGTTCACTCTAGAGCTCAGTCTCTTCATGACCTCAATATCCAAAGGCTTCAGGGTATGTCCAGTGGGTCTGATGAAGTATAGACATGCGTGAACACGGAGATCAATCTTGTCGACACGCCGTGGTTGTTGCTCTTGTAACATATATGACTCATGCTGGTCATCCAAGAATTCGATAATTGGCATCCACGAATCACGATTATTAACATAATCTCCGAAACCAGGTGTATCAATAACAGTCAAACGGACTAAGAGCTATCAGTGGTCGGCAGTTGCTAAGATGTCGTTGATGTATACCTTTGAAGAACTTCTCCTCGAGTTCGGCCTTGGTAATCTCAATCTCGACAGTCTTATCAACTTGCTTTGCGTGTCTGCGCTTATGGTCCGCGTAGTTTTTGATCGTGGTGGAGAACTTTAAAGATATTAGGTCCAAATCAGAGCGGTTGGAACGAGAACAACTCATCCGGCTTAGAATCACTTACCAAAGTGTTCACAAAAGTAGTCTTACCCAATCCGGACTCACCGGCGACCATCAGTGTAAATGCAGCTCCACGTTTTGCAACGATCTTGTGGCGCTGGTTGGGAAGGCTACGATTTTATTAGCTACGTGCAATGATGCAGGAGACGGAAGGCCAACTTCGCAATTCCAATTGGAGACGCACTCTCCGCGCTGGATTGTGCCATTTCTGCAACAATTGAGGTCGTTATTTTGTGTGCTGGGGATTCTGTTGTATGATAAATGGAGAGGTGATGAGCAGGCGGAGGAGGTTGATGGTGGTCGTGCCCTTTTCTGGTGATCCAAGTTCCCCTGAAATTGTATGCTTCAGGTCCCAAAGAGCGCTAGCGACTATCTCGATCTAGCGTCCAGTCGGAATAAGGTTGGGCCAGACCCGCTGAAATTTACTGATTGCGATAAAAAAGTCAGAGACAAAGCCGCCGCAGAGTCGTGAATCTGCATTGGAAATGCCCACATTCATGCAACGGTAAGAATGAAGACGGAGTTCAAGGTATGAAATCAGCATGTGTGCAATTATATCATTGTACTCCTAACCTTCTATCTAGTTCTCCAACCTTTTGGGGACTGTCTATAGCCAGGGAAACCTGCTGTTCAGTCCTGATGGCACTCTTCTTTACTCTCCAGTTGGAAATCGAGTAACAGTTTTCGACTTGGTCAAGTATATTGCAATGCACCACCCAGGGTAGCGAGAAGTAATTACTCACTTTCTGCAGTAACAAGTCGCACACTCTACCGTTCGCGCACCGAAAGAATATCGCACGGCTGGGTCTCACACCGCGGGGTAATCTCCTTCTCTCAATCGATCAAGATGGTCGAGCTATTTTGACACATGTTCAACGGCGGATTATTCTCTACCATTTTACCTTCAAATCTCAAGTATCGTCTCTGGCCTTCTCTCCTTCGGGGCGCCATTTTGCTGTTGGCCTCGAGCGGCATGTCGAAGTATGGAGCACGCCATCAACACCAGACCAGAATAGAGACGGGGAGCTAGACTTTGCGCCCTTCGTACTGCATAGGAAATATGCAGGCCATTCGGACACTGTTCAGAGTATTGAGTGGTCTGGGGATTCACGCTTCTTCCTCAGTTCTTCCAAAGATCTGACTGCTCGGATATGGAGCTTGGAATCGGAAGACAAATCTGCGAAGACAGTTCTTGGCGGACACCGAGAAGGGGTTTTGGGGTCATACTTTTCCAAGGACCAGGAAACAATATACACGATTAGCAAGGACGGAGCTATATTCGAACGAAAATACCTTCCAGCATCGGGTGCATCGGACCCAGCTGATAGCGAAGATGACGATAATGATTCACACGCAGGGTGGAGGATAACAAGAAAGCATTTCTTTTTGCAGCACAACGCAAAGGTTACCTGCGTAGTATTTCATGCCGAGAGGAATCTACTGGTAGCCGGGTTCTCGAATGGGCTGTTTGGCCTGTACGAAATGCCAGACTTCAACATGATACATAGTCTCAGTATCTCCCAGAATGATATTGATTTTGTTACTCTCAACAAATCAGGAGAATGGCTGGCATTTGGTGCTTCAAAGCTCGGTCAACTACTGGTTTGGGAGTGGGAGTCAGAAAACCAAATATTGAAACAACAAGGCCACTTCGATTCTATGAATGCTCTGGTATACTCCCCCGATGGACAGAAAATTGTTACAGCTGCAGATGATGGGAAAATAAAGGTATGGGACGTCAACTCCGGTTTTTCCATAGCAACGTTCACAGAGCACATCAGCGGCGTGACCGCATGCGAATTTGCCAAGAAAGGGAATGTCCTATTCACTGCAAGCTTGGATGGTTCGATCAGAGCATGGGATCTGATTCGGTACAGAAATTTCCGGACTTTCACAGCTCCAACCCGACTATCCTTCTCGTGTCTGGCTGTTGATCCAAGTGGTGAAGTGGTTTGCGCAGGATCTCTTGACTCCTTCGACATACATATTTGGTCTGTGCAGACCGGACAACTGTTGGACAGGCTATCTGGTCACGAGGGTCCAGTCTCGACATTGGCGTTTGCGCCAAATGGGAGTGTCGTTGTCAGTGGTAGCTGGGATCACACTGTCAGAATTTGGTCAATCTTTGACCGAACGCAAACTAGCGAGCCATTACAACTCCAATCTGATGTACTAGACGTGGCGTTCAGACCCGATGCATTGCAGCTTGCAGTGTCAACTTTGGACGGGCAAGTCACGTTCTGGTCTGTCTCCGAAGCGCAGCAGCAGTCAGGAGTCGATGGCAGGCGAGATGTATCTGGTGGTCGTAAGATAACCGATCGTCGAACGGCAGCAAATGCAGCTGGGAGCAAGAGCTTCAGTAGCATCAAGTACAGCGCCGATGGTCAATGCTTACTAGCTGGTGGCAACAGCAAATACATTTGTCTATATTCGGTTGACTCTCTTGTACTTCTGAAGAAGTTCACCGTCAGCATCAACCTCTCTCTCTCGGGTACACAAGAATTCCTCAATAGTAAGCTCATGACCGAGGCTGGACCCCTTGCCATGATAGATGAGCAGGGCGACGCATCCGATCCAGAAGACAGAATAGATAGGACTCTTCCGGGGTCGATGCGAGGTGGCGATCCTTCTGTGCGAAAACGACTGCCAGAAGTGCGAGTAGCAGATGTCGGGTTTTCGCCTACCGGGCAGTCATTTTGCGCTGCTACGACGGATGGTCTTTTGATATATAGTTTAGATACAACGCCGCTATTCGACCCTATCGATCTCGATCTCGAGATCACTCCAGCTTCAACACTTAATGTTCTAGATAAAGAAAAGGATTACCTCAAAGCGCTTGTCATGGCGTTCCGCCTGAACGAAGATTCTTTGTTAGCATACGTCTTCCTAGGTATCCCCTATACCGACATCAATCTAGTCGTGAGGAAGCTCCCCGTCGTGTATCTTCAGCGCTTGCTTCGATTGGTAGCTAAGCAGACCGAAGAATCGCCACATATACAATTATGCGTCTTGTGGGCGGAATCTATAGGTGACGCACATGGACAGTGGATACAGGATAATAGGGGGGTACTAGACGCGGAGCTAAGAATTATTGATCGTAGCCAAAAAAGGGTCCAGCAGGATATTTTGCGTGGCTTTGAAGACAACAGCTATACTCTAGAATATGCATTGAGTCAGCCCTTTGTTAAGAGTGATGAGGCACAGTTGTTGATTATGAGTGGGCGTATGGAGATTCCAGATGATGTACCAGTAAATGAGGACGAGGTGTGGATTGGGCTAGAATAGGGATTCAAAGTTTGTTATGCCACATACAAAGCTACCTGTCCATGAAATAACTAGGTGAATTAATGCATCAGGGAAGGGCATGGGAGCCTACGAGATCAAAAAGCTGGCTCTAGGCAAAGCCAGTCTAGTCTTAATAACAAGAGGGTTAGTATGACATGAATGCAAGATAATCATCAGGGCAACTTGAAGACATCTTTCGATCTCATTGATAGCAGCGGAGGACGATATCTCGCCTTACGGTAGTCGCATCTTCAATTTAATTTTATGGTCCAACCAAGAGAGTCGATCGCCAAATGTTATATCCTCCTCTGGTAATCTAGTTAATTACATCAAGGCTAGCTGAGTATACGAAACACCAGGGCAACTTCTGAGCAACGCCGCCTATAGCCTTATATGAGGCTTCAGAACCCGTGAGATAGTCTCTAGAACTTCAATAACAGGGTGTGTTGTATGAATCGGAAATTGGCTAGATCAGTACCGGCAAGATGTGGGGGGGAAGGGGTTGCTGATATCATAATACTCGCAAGCATATAAATGTGAGTCAAACTGAACTGGCGCGCGCTGAACAGCTTGGAAACAAATCGGAGGTCGTAGGTCTTACAGAACAAAACGCCTCTACATACAAACATCGTCGCAAATGCTGACCACAAGAGTCGTGCTGTGAGAAATAAGAAGGGAACCATAGCACCGTCTTCTTTGCAGTGCGCCCAGTAGAGGAAGTTGATGATGACAATGTAGTCCCACATAGTAGACTCATAATTGTAGCGCTACTCCTTTGAGTCAGAAGATTAGAAATTTTGCACGAGAGCAAATGCAAGGACTGGACGTATGTAACATTCCATGTTACTAGACATTAGTTAATACATATCCAGGAAAGGTCAATTTGGTAAAATAAGTCGAGACTCACACTAACGGCGCAATGGCTATCTCCCCATTACAAGGCAAGAAGGGGGATGGATAATTGCCCCAAGAGCAATAATTGACTGACCGAGCGTGTCAAGAGAGTTGATACTTGATAGCAGTTCCTAGAACTTCTCGAGCTAGCTAGATGAAAAGCGCGCAATTACAAATACGCCTAAAAAGGACCCAATGTGAAAATCTTTGTATAAGATTAAATTTAATCGGCTACGGGTGAATGGGGGTAGAGAAGCAAGGCAGGATATGTCAAGGAGAGCTTACACCATATGCGAAAATGCAAAATCGCAAAATGGGAAGCTGAGACTCGTATCCCTAATGAGCCATCATAACACCATCGCTACGTATCAATAGAGGACGGTCGAGTACCTCAAATTCAATCGTCCCACTACTGTACTATATAATGATGTCAGCGAGTCCGAACAAACGCGGAGGGCGGCTCCCAAGCATGATTCATCGGCACCTGCAGGTGCTCAGGGGAACGAGAGGTCACTGGGGATTGAAAACAAATCCTCGGAAAGGAAATGCGTGACTAGAATCTTTCGTCGTGGAATCTGGACTGTGGTAGATCGAGGGCAGAGGGCAGAGGGCAGAGGGCAGAGGAGAGTGGAATTGAGCCGTGTAAAATCAGATTTCCAGTCGAGGCGAGACTCTGTTGCTCTACCAAGTGGAATCGAGAGGCCGTCTGCGTCTGTCACGTTACAGAGTATAGTACTGTAAAGAACAGGTAAAGTGGTAAGTAGATCAATCAATGATCTACTGCAGAGACATTGTGTCGACAGTATGAGTACACTCACTCGTACTGTATATATTCAAACAGAGAGCTTGGTAAAGTGGGAATGATCTCGGCGGGCTTTGGACGGAGAACAAAAGCCATCGCAGCTTCTCCTACCCCTTTACCTAAATCCAATCAGACGACTTGACCTCATGACTAGGTCACATATTATAGGCGCAGGTTTATATGACTATCTCTAGCTACATAGATTTGCCGACCTACGTCCAATACAAGCCAGAAAGCTGTCAAATGCATGTGGACAGACTATCGAACGGATACCGAAGTGATACTGTATACGAAAATGAAGTTTCATGGTAAGGCAGGCATACCACGATCAGGCCATAGCCAATAGTAAATGGGGAACCCAGAGCAAATCACTAAATGGCATCACGTTCACGTTCACATATGATAGAACAATATGGGCAGCGCCAAAGCACGTGGATAAAACGTGACAATACATGATCCTTGTTTGTTTTCCATTCCATCTATTGGATATAGTTGGATCTAAGTACTGTACTGTACTTGCACACCTGAAGATCGGATTCTTTTTTTTAAAAAAAAAAAAAAACCCTGGGACCGAAAGATTTGTTGAGCTGTATGTATGTGTTGGCAGTTTTGCGAAAGCCGCGGCCGTGGCCCACTGGGCATTCGAGGACTGGATACTGCACAACAAACTTGATATCTGTCAGGATGTCGTAGTATCGTTCCTGCATGCGACCTCTACTGCGACCAGCGCATCGTCTGGCATTTGTTGTCGCCGATACGAAGGGATAGAGGAAGAGATAGACAACATTCCGCCACTAGATCGTAGGTGTGGCCCATGGGCATGGCCACGTACTGCATACATGTAACTGCACTGACTTCCTAGCAATCGATACAACTCGTCGTTCTCCACCAGTCGTCCATCTCAAGTACTCTCCTCTGTCCCAAATCCCACTCCGGACGCCGAATGACTGTACAGTAATGGGAAGCAAAGCAGGAAGAAGACTACTCAGTTCAGCTGAGGCTTGTACAGTCCGAAACTACGGAGACTGAGGTACAGTACAGTACTGTAAGTTCGTAGCTGCATGACATTTGATCTGCGGGAGGCTGAAAGAGACCACCCCTCAAGGGATTGATGATCGTGTACGTCTGCTTTACAGTACAGTACTGTAGCTCTGGCTCTGGCTCTGGCTCTGGCTCTGGCTCGAGGTGCCAGCTCCCGCCGTGCATATCTCTTCTGCGCCTGAGACTAGGGAATAGCGAATAGCTGTTGCGATATCACCCTGTCGGCGGGCATGGGACTACCTTAAGTAGAATAATAAAGGCAAAGGAATTGAGGTGAGCTGGCTGTCGAGCTGTGATTGGAACACAGGATCTGCCAACAAATCATCAAATCATCAAATCATCAGCGCTGTGAGTGAGGGCAGCCCAGCCCAGTCCAGCCCAGTACTCTACTGTACTGTAATCAAATTAATAATCCAGTCGGATTAAAGGCAAAAGAGTATTGCTCACTACTTCTACTTCTACTGTACCTTATCCCCCAGATTACATATTCTATTCCACCCACATACCTGCACACCCTCCACCAGCCTGCCACAAATACACAAATACTGTACTTTGTATAAATGTTGTTGTTATGTTCGGCTTTGCTTTGTTTTTTGCTTGATATTTGTTTATCGTCTACTGTAGTCTGGCTCGACCTCATCGGCACTCTGAACTTCCAGTTCGTACCTATGAGTACTTCGTACAGCTGTACTACAGTACCTAGCCCCGCCCTGCTACAGTAGTCGGCAGAGACGTCAGAGAGAGCTCCAGGCGTTGGCCTCGTCGTCCTCGTCGTCCTCGTCGCCTTCACAAGCAAGCAGTCAACGACCAATACGTACTTACGCAACACAGACGATAGCTTGCGTGCTTATTTGTTTCGTTTCTGACTGGCATCTCGACGCTGGAAAGCTCGAGGGTGCAGGCAGTCCCGAACCAGATGGAGTCATGATACAAATGCAGAGATCCATCTCCCTTCCCGGGGCTCCTCGTAGGTCTCCAGCCAGCGTCCAAGTCGCGAACTTTAACCCCTTCTCCACGCAAGGCGTGCCCTTTGCAGGCTATACTGACTTATCGTATCTGCAGCTGTATCTCCTGCCATTACGCAGGTCGCATCGCGAAGTCCAAAACCATTGCCGCCCGAAAACACCGTTGTGCCCCCCAAACTACATCGATATGGTTCGCGAAGCCCTCATAGACCTCATACTTCTTACAAAGAGCCTGCAGATCGAGAGGTGACTCGGAGTTCCGCAAGATGCTCATCTCCATCCCCTGCTCATCATAGGAAAGATGTAGTACCTTCCGCGGCCCTCAAGACAAGCACCCAAGAAACCCCTTCCCCTGCCACCAAGCTTCCTCAACTTCCCCTCCTCCAGGACGTTTCCCAATACTTAAACCCTCGATTTACCGCAGTTGCTGCAACTGCTACCACTACCCTGGAAGAACTTGCGCATTTGGTCCGGCTTTCCGCATATCAAGAGAGGAAGAGAACACATTCTCGCATTCGTTTGCAGAGGTCTTTGGTTTCAACAGCTCTGTCCGCTCGTCTGGCACGATGCGGAGAGCTAGCGCATCGAACGTTGGTCGATAATTTTAGGGCCGACGAGAAGAAAATTTTTGCAAGTCTCTATAATGCCATTCATGATGTCCGGAACTCATGTGATGCAACGCGACGATATGCACTTTTGGAGCCAGACTTGGATACTTCCTGTACAAATCGTAACGGGGCAAGAGAACCGGGTGCTTTCCCCTCTTCTACTTTCATGCATGAGATACCCCAGCGATCGCGTGATAGCCTTCTCAAATTTTTGACCCATATCAGGACAAATCCGGATTACTTGGCTAATCGGATTTGCAATCTTACTCCTACAGAGTTATCTGCGCTATTGGTATTTCACCAGGGACTAGAAAGCATCAATACCGTTCTGCCTTATCATAATCCTCGTTCCAAAGGCCATGTGTCCAGCAATCATCGAACTTCCGCGCATATACCCTCTCCAGTTGAGCGTTTACTTTCTTTTCAGCGTCATGATCCATTGTCTGCTCTGATTCATACTTGCTTCGCAAACTCAGCTGGCCCAGACTCTGGTGAAGATTTAAGGAGGACGGATGTATGGGCTACCACCTGCGCCAAGTTGATTACCTTGGGGAAAACCGGAACAGATCCATTTATCTGCTGTGTGTTAAATGTTTGGACAGCAATGCGTGACTGGTCTGGAAAGACTAGCATGGAATGGTACCTGATGAAAATTCTTGAAGATGGAGCTTTCCTGTTGGAAAAAGCCGAGGACCAAGCAGGAACCCGCATCCATGTCGAACCACGGAATACAAAGGACACCATAGCGGCAGATGAGTTTTATGATGCTGCTGTGCAAGGACTTTTTGAGGTTGTTGATGATCCAGGAGCAGGAGGCATTCCGGAAGGACTCATAGAACTTGGAAATGCCATTCTGCGGAAACTTGACCCCAAGTTACATTTCTCTACCAGAAAGTTCTTCGTCTCAAAATGGCTCTTCTCTGTTTTCCTTCTCGGTGTTGTCATTCATCCTGAGGTATTTATTTATCTATTTATATATTTTCAAGGATTATGGCTAACTACACAGTCGTTTGGGATGCTTGCCGAATACCACATCACCGAATATGGAAGACAGAAGATTCTCAAGGAAGTGATCATGAGAGCACATAAACTGGTTGCAGATATGCTTTGGTATGTGCTACTACACTCTGTGGCTCGCTATCATTACCTAATGCGCACGCTAGGAGAGACACAGCCTCAACTCCGCTTGCTGTTAAGGCTCACATCGAGAACATCATGGCACGCTTTCGGTCAAGCCGGCCTTCTAGGTCCAAGGCAAAATTACTCCCCGCGAGATCAATCACATCCCTAAGAGAGACCGTAGAGGTACATCCGTACCTGGTCTTGGGGCCGTCGGATTTGATTACCATGGTGAATTCGCTTTTCCCAGAAAGGCGGCCAGTGTCCAGCTCCAATCCGAAGGATATAAGCTTTGGTAGTATACGTTCTTCTGCATCTTCCATTTCTGGCATGTCTACGATCCTTCAGTCCAGCCCTGTTGCTGCTCCCCGCAGTGCATTTGATAATGTCTCCATCATCAGCAATAGTGGCTCGTCGGTGATCAGTGACTTCACTACATCACGCGAGCCTCTCCTCGAGGATAACGCAAAGTCTCGAGTAGGCAATTATGAAGATGATGGATTTGAGCTTCGGGTTGCTATCTATGAGATGACACAGACATTAGGTACCGAAGGGACTTCTGGGGCCTGCCATCCATGTGCCGAGCACTGGACTGTTCTTTTCATGTCCCCAGACGGCCAAACATTATCCCATCAACTGCCTCACGATCCTGATGAGGATCGTGATGAAGAGGAACTTACCACCAGCAGTGATAGCGACGATGAACCTCATGAGTCACGGCCAGACCTTAACAAAGATTACCATCAACTACGAAACTCCGTACTGAAACTAGTGGAAGACTATGAGATCCCCCAGTCTCTCAATTCCAGAGCCGAGTCAGAAACATTTAGCAACAGGACATCCACTCTAGAAAGCCCAAGGAAACAGTATCGCAGCCGGCCTGGATCGTCGTCCACACAGTCGCAGTCGAAAAATCCGTATCGCATCCAAGAAATCGCAAAGTTTAAGGACTCTAAACCAGTATCAAAGCAGCGTCATGACTCCAGCAATGATAAATTACCGGATCGAGAAGCCCCCTCTGTTTTAATCACGATGCTGGAGGCGGCCGAGGCACAATGTCAGGCACAGTCGGATTTCGTCAACGCACACTTATGGTGGAAGACTTTGCATCAACTAAATCAGCTTTCATCCCCTTCTCTAAAACGGGATGGGTTTGCATCGCTCTTAAACATTTTTTCCAGAGGCCCGCGAGACTCCATTCGACGCTCTACAAGTGCTATTGAAGAGTACGACGCTTGGCTGGTATGGCTGAAGCAATCTCAAGAACGACACGATGTCACAATCGAGTCCATGATGAAACGCCTAAAGGCAATACGGGACAAGATGTGGTATGTCACGGATGTGAAAAATTCCGCAGCTTATGAAGGAGCTCGAAACATTGCTGTTGCCCTGAAGTGTATGGCGTCTCCCAAAAAAGCTCTGTTTCTCCCAGCAACAGGAGTTCGTCCCCGAAACATCTCCAGATCATCCACAAATAACTTCCTCTTGAAGACCGAGGCCCAGGTGATGGATATGATGGCAGCCAGTCATGATCAAGGAGGTCCGAATAAGCTATCCGATGAACAATCCGAGAAGACTTTGCGCTGGCTTTCTCAATTCGGGATTGAGAACTTCTGTAAGGGTGAGGAGAGGATTCACCGATTTTGTCTAGAGATCGAGGCATGTATAAACAAACTTGTTAGTGACAATCTCATGGAGGGCCCGGTCCTTTGGTCCAGCGAGCTATACTACCGCGACAAGCGGTTCTTGGACAGCGGTCGACAAAAAAGCGACCTCTTCCTCAATAGTCTTGGGTCGCTGAGCATACCTGGAGACGATCAAAGCGATCTCGATACTGGACGTCGCGGCCTTCGGAGTACCGACTTCAATCGACCTGGTCCAGGCCTACGGGATCTCCGGACAATGTCTGCGAGAAACAATTCTCAGCAAAGCTTCGACTCTGGCAGACATAGTATGCCACGGATGAGCACGACGGGTGACTTGATGGACTCACAGGATTACTTCGGCGTTGCTAGTCCAGTTTTGACTATCGATTCTGCAACTACATTCTGGTCTCCGTTCCAAACACGAGCCCAATCGCCAATTACTAGTATCGCCAGTCATCGTCCTGGTACTTCATCATCATCGATGAATGAGACTGTAACGATAAAAGAAGAGCAAGCAAGCTTAGCGAAGCAAACGTTCCTCACGGATCTGAAGCAGACTTTAACTAGTCTTTTAATCAGTGATCTTGGTACGCTCGTATTTGCAAGAGGGAGTGAGACGGACTCATGGTTCTCAGGTCCCTTGGGGGAGGATTGTATGGAAAGGAAAGAGCGCGTCGAACGGAAGGTGCGGAGAAAGAGCAAAAAGCGAACATTGGAAAAGAAGAAGAGTTTCAGGGATTTGCGTGGTGCCCAGAAGACAGAACTACCAGCAGACAACCCGGAGAATCTGAGTCCAACAATGGAAAGGGATTCTTCTTCTGTTGGATCGAAGTCGACGGAACTTGGAACTCTTGAGGTGAATTCAACGACAGAGAGCTCTACCAGCGAGCACATTAGAATCAGACTCCGGAA
The DNA here is from genome assembly GCA_003988805.1 of Ploettnerulaceae sp. D365. Taxonomy (NCBI): domain Eukaryota; kingdom Fungi; phylum Ascomycota; class Leotiomycetes; order Helotiales; family Ploettnerulaceae; species Ploettnerulaceae sp. D365. Next base: position 42,368 of record QYAL01000122.1, read on the forward strand.
AAGCGTTTCCAAGGAAGTCGATTCACCTGACTTTCCGTACCGAAGGGCTTTTCAACGCCTTCTTCGGATGTTCTCCGTACATCCCAATCCTTATTCGAAATTGAATGCTCTATTCGAACTAGAGCATCTCATTGTCGCGTACCTGACTCCTTCTGCTCTGCGCCGGCCACGCATTCGCCAGGATCCACTGACTGCTGCCCCTCAGTCACCAGAATTCCAACATATTAATGCTTTTGGGCACACCGATACCACAGCAAGTACACCTAGGGCAAAGAATTTAGTAGAGGCCATCGATAACTGCAAAGAACGACGCTCCCACACTCTCGGGAAGCCTGATATCAGTTCATCTGTCCACCGCACTAACGAACGATCCCTTGCTGCTGTCAATCCAGCCAGCACCGATATGATCGTCGAGGTGCTTCAAGACCTTTTCCGCGACCCAGAAATGCGACCAAAAACGCTCTTTCGCGATCTACAATTCATCGCCTCCTTTGTCCCAGCTGTCATTCTCGATAAAACTGAGCGCGGCAAGGCTTTCTGGGACGCAGGCCTCGCAGCCTTAGGATTGAAGCAAGATGTCTGCCGTACACTTATCGAAATCGCCGATGAGATCGTGGTCCACTACACGCAATCCCGTCAAACAACACTGAATTCTGCTACCGACACATCTTCCCACACCACTGCGAGCGGTGAGCTTATGAAGTACAGCATGCAAGAAGCCGCCAAGATGTGGACTATCACAGCGAAAGAAGGTGATCCCGCCGCCGAGCGAGAACTCGCGATTTTTTATCTCACACACCCAGAACTTGTGGAGAGAGTAACAGCACCGTTGAGTAAGCCACGTGAGATCTTCAAGGCCCAGGTCATGGAGATGCATGGTGGTGGGAGCACGGGCAAGGAGGAGAGAGACCGGGAGAGAAGTGATCCTGCTACCATGTGTGTCGCATATCACTGGATGGAGTTATCCGCCGTCGGTGGTGATGAGCTTGCCAAGAAATATCTGAGGCAGAGAGAGGAGCTAAATGCTATACCTTAAGGGTTGCATGCGATCGGTTAGAAACTGTCTTGTTTTATTGCGTGCATATACCTGCGATGAAGAGACGTATGAATGTGGATGTTGAAATGACTGTACTCTTCTCCATAGATTACGTACATATTGAGCCTATAAATTCTGCTATTTGGCGCTTGTGGGATAAATCGGATAGCATATTAATAATTACAGTACAGTGGGGAAGATAGCTTATCCCAAAAGATAGCGCTCATAAGCCCTGTAATAACAGTCCAAGGCAGTCCCCTCAACCGAACGACGAGTACTAAATCCAGGCCAGTTCGGTGGTCTTATTATGGCCCTGTAGCGATAGCAACCTGACATCATCGGCAATATTATCCTGTAAGAGGATGCTTCTGCAAGCCAAGGGATGGTCTTGCACGCCTGGGTTTTTACGATGCAACGTGACGAGTTATTGGCGTTCCCTTAGTTTTGGTGCTTTTGAGCAGCTGAGCTGGGGTTGAAATGGCGTTCCCGTAATTGAAATAAAATTTACGCTCGTTAAACTATAAGGCTAGCTTTACGCATAAGTAAACTTATGGGTCGTAAGTACATCGAACCTCAAACCTTCATCTGTTCCTTTGACGACAGTTTGCTCATACTAGGATCTCAAATCTACAGATCAGGGGCTCGCTTACTGTACGAAGTACTGTTGACTTCTACACTACGCGAGCGTGCCAAGCTGCAGGGTTCGGTGTGGATACTGTACTGTACTGTACTAAGCTGAGAATGTTTTTCAACTGTTGATTTTAAGATACAACCCCTCTCTTCATCCTCACCACTGCAGCACATTTTCTCGTTCTACTTATTTTCTCCCTCGTTGACTATGTATAACAGAACAATACTGATGCCCGACTTCCAAGCTACGAGGAGCCATACTATCGGGGATGATGCTCATGTACGCAAAAATGAAGCCTGGTTATTGCACCACCCACCTCGGAGCTCCAACATCAATGTCCAACTACTAACAACCATGCTTCAACATGTCTACGTCTGACTTTATGGGTACGCCACCAACACAAGTAGATCGCTAAGCCCAGAGGTGCTGTTATGACACCAAATGATAACTTGTCTGCTGGAGCTGCTGTCTTTCGATGCCGAACAACAACTATCCGATTGGACTGGCTTCTCAGTGCGTTTTCGACAAACGCTCTGAAGCTCTCGAAATATCACAACACAGATGAGGCAGCTAATGATATATTCCATTGACTACTAGTACACTAAGAACATAGAATTTTAAAACTGCTAGATACATGTTTGCTTTTCTTCTCGGCCGGCAAGAGAGACCATAAGGCAAGACTTCCTCGGTGAGGATAACGAGTGAAGCTGCGAGGCATATATCTATTCGCAATTTTTTTCGGCCAACATTCTCTGTAATATTCAAACGTGGAAACACTTTTGGATCTCGTTGCAGGCAGCAAGATATCCCCCACAACAATCGACGTGCATCTTTCTGTCAAATTCCAAATGCTTCCAGCAAAGCTCCAAGCCTTCCAATTCCCGTTGCGCTATCTTCTGCAAAATTCCTTGGTCTTGAGGAGACAACAAGGGTGGCCCAGAACTAGCCATCGCCACATGCATCTTGACAAATGCAGTTGCCATCCCGATGAGGAGACCTTTGCACTCTATGGGCCGTATTGAGACATGCAACATATGCGCCGCGAAATCCGATGGCCAAGCTCCGAGGACATGCTTTATTGAAGACATCGTAGCGAAGGAGAGTCCGTGTTGTTCCATCATGTTCATTCCAATTTCCGATAGCCCGAGGCTGTTGGGACGTCGAACTTCTCCCATTCCTGCAACACACTCCTGCTCGATGTCAAAGCCCCCTTGTGCACGTAAAATTTTGATGATGTTGCATGCGAAATCATTAGTAGTCCTGGAAGGAACTGAGACAAATGATTGGAGGAGGCAAGGATGAGAAAGCCAGAGTGGGAGGAAACGACTAAAGTTTGGGCTGTTGCCAATAGCCAGAGATGGAAGGGTATCGAAAGAAAACATGGTCATTCCGAGGTATGGTGAGGCGGTGACCGTAGATATGCTGAGGCTGGGTGAAGCCTGGAAAGAGTGGTGGCCGGAAGGATTGTCATCAATATCACTATTCTCCCTCAAGCTTGAGCTTGAGCTATCGAGGGCCAGGGACAAGTTTGGCATATCATCGATCCACTCCCTTAGGATGTCGTACTCATCTTGAGTGAAAGATCCAAACATTCTCCCGTTCCATTGCAGTTCTTGTATGAATCGGCTCCTGCCACTGTCACCTCTATGTATCCAGTACTTACTGTAGCTCAGCGCATCAAGTAACCCTTTCTGCCACTCTTTAGATTCGAGTGCGATCGGGTCGAGCCAGTCAGCTATACTTCTAAGTCCGATTCTGACTCTACTACTGCAGTGGATTCCGTGCACAACCTGGGCCTTGGCCTTGAAAATTTTCATTACCTTCATTTCCATTGTGGTCAAGAGAACGTTGGAAGCCCCATCGGATTTTCTTCTGGATGGGCTGATTGTTGTTCCTGGCAAGCCCAGCGAGAGGAGATAGCCTGCCTGGAGCCTCTCCCAAGCTTTCTGTACACCCTCTTCCCCCTCGCCTTTGCGGATGCAGTCCATGTACTCGCAGACAATCTCTATCGCAATTGCGCTGTGGCCTGAATGGGCGTTGTCGATTGATACATGGAGGATAAAATAGTACGGATCTATCCCAACCTCCTTCAACTCCTTCCCCGCCTTCAGTGTATCCATGGAAATAGCTTCGAAGTGAAGATTGAACCCAAGAATTTCAGGTAAAAAGTCACTCGGAAAGAGAGAGATGAGCAATTGGGCGATTGCTGATTTCCAAACCGAAAGTTCATCTAGCTGGTGGCGTGGGTGGCAGAAATCGAGAGCTTCCGCAGTTGGCAGGCCCGGCGCGACGCTTTCGAGTAGTTCATGGAACAGGCGAACATGATTTTTTTTAAGATCTCCATCTCCCAACTCCTCGGATAAGATTTGCCATGCTCCTTTCATGGTCTTCCGTAAGGCAAATGGCGTGGTTACTTTGCCGATGTGGCCAAGCCACGCTCCATCAACATACTTGACCGGTGCAAGTTGTTTCAACCACCAGATTGCCTCTTCTCTATCACCGAATAACTCCCTTAGTCCCCCCTCTCTTCTTCGAATATTGTACTGTTCCCACTTATTGCCAGTAGTATTATCCCGTCTTCGTTGAAACTCCTCCAGATTTTGTCGGGAGAACGACCGAACGGACAAAATGCTTTCATTCTCGGGCAGTGTTTGAGCTGCTGCACTCGTTTCCTTTAACAAGGAAAGCAAAAGCTTCCTGGCCTGAGGGAGCACCCCGGGAAATTTTTCCAGGCTGTGTAATTGATGGTACAGTTGCTTGAGGGCTTTGAGCTGCTTGTCGTGCTCGGTGTCGACCTCACCGCTACCCAGGCCATGAAACTCCGACGTTCTAGGTATCTCATTGTCATACTTCCCAATAAAACCCAAGGAAATATGATTCTCGGTTTTGGAGAACCAGCTTCCTGAGAACCAAAGCTTCGATCGATATTGGCCTAGAAATACGGCTGTTGCGACAGTGATAAGAGTGGCAAATGTTGGAATCCATACTAACAAGAGAGAATCCATAATGAGTGGTGGGAGGTCGAGTACCTTGGGTCTATTGAGGACGCAGGCCAATTAATATTCTTGTGTGGTGAACTTGCTTTTGGAATCCAAGAGGGTTGCTTGCCTAGTTGCCCCAGATTGCTCCCCAAGCAGTAAGTTCCATATTTCCATGAATCTCAGCGATTTGAGGACAGCTGTTGTGTGTTCTGGTGCTACCATCTACTATTCAATGTCTCTGCCGAACTAGCTCATCTTGTGCACCTCATACCACTCTCGCATTACATCGCGTCGTAGCCAGCTCACTCTGTCCTGGTTATGCCGGGTGGATACAGGTACAGTACGGACTCATCTGCAGCCATGGGTTCACAGCGTCAACCTTGCGAAGATTTATTTCTTGATAAAGCAATAGGGTGGTTCAATATGCGTACAATCTGCTGCAGCTCCAAATTTTAACGGAAGACAAGATCGCGGAGCTTATTGCCGCGGGCACAATAGTTACGAATACCTCACTGCATTGATCCCTTACGATAGAGACTACTACAGTTACGTAGGCATCGTCCTTTCTCGTCCCAATGATCAAAGCAATTCTTCCCAATTTTCCAACAATAGAACTTCAACCAATCACTACACCGACGTTCTCGCAAGTGACAATCTTACGCCGTCGGATCCCATCTCTCTATTGACGCAGTTTCGGGCCTCAAAAAGTAACTAAGGAAGAATCGATTCTTCGCGCCATCGAATGGCTGCGTCACTCTATGTAATGGAGAGTGCAGACTCCCTCTTGACAGCCTTTGCAGCGAATCCGCAACGTTGATCAGGGCGCAACCTTCCAAAGGCGGCACGAAAGCCCACATGTTGACACCCGGAAGAGAAGTATGTATGCCCCAATGCTTGCAAAAGAGAAGGGTGAGGGTACCACCATCAGTATGCGAGGTTTCTCCAACGTCGGACAACTTAGCTAAGGATGGGTGGAAGACGAGCTTCAAGCCAGTATCACTTGGCTGATCGGCACGGTGGTGCATCTCGTATTGTGCGGAAAGACTCCTGAGTACCGTCAAACAAGCCTCGTCACAGCCCGTACAAAATTCGGCGATCTTCTCCCAATTATCTTGGAATGTTTGAGGGAGAGGCAAAGGAGAAGCACATAAAGTTGTCATCTCGTCCCGGGAGAGCTGATTCAGTATGTTACTAGGGCACCCAAGGGCAAAAAGGGGTTCATGGGTCATTATGGATTCCCACCTCAAACGATTCGCCTCCATGCCCTTTTTTCCACCCCAAGTCCTGTGAGCCTTTGAGGTCAAGCCTGTTGTCTTTTGCCTTTGTATCCTCTGGTTGAGCAAAATACTCCTCGGCAATTCCGTAGACCAGGGGGAGGTGAGCCAGGATATGTTCGCCCTTGGTGTCGTTACGTAGATCGAGATGGAAGATACCCGCACTGGAAGCCGCTTTTTCAAGAAGACTCAGTTCAGTTGGGTCTTTTGCATGGATTTTAGCCAGTGAAATTACAGCGAGCTGGGCAACCGAAATGCCACGATCCGCCATCGATGTGATTGTATCCAGGTGAACGCTTGCCATAATCAGCAAGAATTTAGTTGGAGCGCGGGTGCCGTGCGTCTTGTGTTGGAATGTGATGTATTTGAGGAGTTGGGAGGCTTTCTCCAAAGACCTCAAAACTACCACAAATACCTATGACGCTTTGCGACTCGTAGGATATTGGTAGATCGGATCCCAACCACTATGGTCACCACGTTGCATCGGGATGAAACTTCTTGTGACCACATGTAACCTGTGTGATGAGTTGTTGACCATACTGTCAGGGATATATGTATTGTCTGGCGGAGTAGTCATTGTCACAACATGCGTGCATGGTGGATTCATGGGTTGTGTAATGATGGCTTCAAGAAGATGATCATGATCGTGAGATAACTGAGTTGAATAGAGTTTTTAGAATATCAAAAGACGTAGCAGACACAAATAGTGGCACCATGCTGCAATAGATTCCTGTACAATACAGCTCGGCGATCCGAGAAACAGGCCCCAACATCTTGATTTTATTGTACAGTACAACATACTGTAGCAACGTTGGTACCCGCCGCATACCACATTGGAGTGTACAGAACACATAATTTTGTACCAATCGATTAATTTATAAATACTCAATGGAGACACTTGATATTAAGCCTTCCGGGGCGTACAGTATTTATAGATGAAGAGCCTTCGGTCCGGTCCGGCTAGCTACCTAGTGTCCTAGTCAGTGGTAACATTCGTAACTGCATCCAGACCTACCAGGGAGGTCAACAAGACCGGCAATGTTGCAGGAGTGAAGATCCAATCAATTGATTGCAACACGAGTAAAATGTGGCTACTTGCATACTTCCTGCTGAAAACTTTTGGTCCGTGATGCGGCTTGCCGCTCGTATAATAGCACCAGCTCGATGCTCGTTCTCCTGGTTCCCTGCCTCGCAGCCTCTGAAGTTGGCGACAATGGAGTCGAACGAGACTGATCAATTGCTGGTAAATTCAACAAGAAATTCGGGAGATGTTCCAGGAGCTCGAGAACGGGGCAGCAACACATCTGAAACGGCAATTGTTGGTCAGAGATTCGGTCTATGGCATTCAGGGGCACTTTGTGGTGAGCAGTGCCTTCAAATTAGCATTGAGCGCCTTGATACTATGATAATGATTACGGTCTGATGCAATTCTAGGTATTCTTCTAGCCTTTGCTGATACCTCTCTGGTATGGGCAACACATGAGACTGTTGCGTCGCATTTCGACCATTTGAGAAATTCTTCATGGATGATGTCAGGTTTTACCATAGGGTATTGTATAACTCTGCCTTTAGTAAGCTCCAGAGATATCCTTCCGTGTTTATTATCTAGTGCAACTTTTCGTTATCCTTACTTATAGAATTCTTTAGTACGGACGATTGAGCGATAATTATGGTCGCCTTCGTCCCTTCATAGCAGCGTACTGCACCTTCTGCGTTGGTTGCACAGTCTCGTAAGTGAGATCTTTATCATCTTGGCGTCTTCTTTATAATCTGTACAAAATGCTTCTAAAAATCAATACATTGGCTGAAGTAACAATAGTGGGATTGGCCAAGCATACTGGCAAGTGATTTTCGGAAGGGTTCTCGCTGGGTGTGGGGCATCGGGCATAGTCTCTCTAGCTTCCATCATTATCACCGGTAAGACTGTCATGTTGAAGGCTTAAAGCTTGCTGGTGAGTGCTGGTGAGAGCTAAACAGACCTTTGATCAGATATAGCTGCACCATCAAATGTGGCGGTCCTGAGGAGCTATGTCAACATATCATCAACAGTTGGTCTCTCTCTTGGTGGGCCTCTTGGAGGATTTCTAGGAAGCACAATCGGTTGGAGATGGTTAGTTTTTTACTCTTTTCATCCATCATGTTGAAGTGAGATTGATGTTTGTAGGTCTTTTCTAATTCAGGTCCCAATTGCATCTGGCTGTTGCGTACTCATCTGGTGGGACCTTCAGAAGTACCTACCAGCACTTGAAGAGGATACTGAGCAGCAGCTGGAAGAGAGTGGAAGCGAGCCCAAACCGCAAAGTTTATCTTTTGACTTCCCGGGAGCCATAAGCCTTGCTATATGGATGACATCTCTCCTCACCGTGATCAATCTTCAAACTCAGCTATCTTGGGGGCATCCTCTTCTACTGGGTATCACGATTGTTGGGGCATTATCTTTACCTATATTTCTTACCTTGGAGACCTTTCCAGGGAATAGAGAGCTGCTAGTTCCACTGCGACTTCTGAAAACAGAGATCGGAGCCTTTTGTGCCGCACAGGTGAGTGCTGTACTTCAACCCGGTTGCTGAAGGCAGTTCACAACTTCTTCCTAGATTCCATTGATGTCTGCTACATTGTCTCCTAATTATTCTAGAATGCGGAAGCTAATTGCGGCTTTGTTTCTAGTTACTTATTGTGGGCAGTTGTCATGGTGTAAATTAAGCTCTCCTCTTATCAACTTGCCTTGTTATTTGTTAATACCATATCCAGTTCATTTCCCAGATCGCACCTTACTTTGGAAACACACAAGGAGCTTCCGATACAGAAGCAGGTGCTCAGACCATTCCCTCGAGTATTGGCAATGCGTTAGGTAATCTTATCGCAGGTCAAGTAATCAGAAAGTACGCTAGGTTGTCTATTGTTCGGGCTCTATTTGGCACCTCTCGAGTCCTCGCTGATTGCAATTGGTATTCACTCTTAGATCTGGGAGGTACAAAAGACTCTCGCTAGTCTCACTCTTACTATGTATTGCCACCTCACTCGTAATTCTACTCCGGTGGTCTTATCCTATAAGTACGTACCTTACCGCCATGAGGAATTCCATCCCACATCAAATCATCCCTAAGGTTGCCTGGTTTCGTACTATAGGGGTCTATACCTCCACCACATCCACTATAGAGTCTAGCTAACGCACCTGTATTGCCCCAGGCGCATGGGAGGCTCTCACGACATTCCCATTTGGACTCTTTGCCGGCATTGTTTTGTCAACACAATTTATTGGACTGTACCACTGTGCTCCGAAGCAACATATGGCAACAGCAATTAGCATGTATTATATGAGCCAACAAATAGGAATTGCCGTCGGTATCAGTATTAGCTCAAGTTTTCTGAAGCAACAGTTTCAGACTACATTACACAGAACATTAGTCGATGTCTCGGGGTCCAAAGAGGTGGGTCCATTTATGATATCCTCGATCTTGAGCAAACTCCTGACAGTTCCACGAATAGATTATAAAAAAAATATTAAGCGACTCCTCTCTCGTCGCCCTACTCCCTGTCGGAACTCGATCGTTGGTCTGGCAGAGTTATCGACACAGTTTCTGGGTTGTACCAGGTATATTATTTTATGTTCATCCCTCTCCAAGATGGTAGCTGATTTCAACTAGCCTTTGCAGCTTTAGCTCAAATGCTTGCTATTTTGCCCATGTTACTCAAAGATATCCTACACAAAACGAACTAAGATAACTGATATATCAGGTAAAGTAGCCTGAACCAAGTTGAGTAGATTATCATAAATAGTAGACTTGCTGGCTTAGACATACTTGCCAATATGACTTCTATTATCGACCATATTCAAGGGCTCCTATAGATCGATATATTAATTGTTCCGTCCTTAGCTAGCTGTTCCTGAAGCCGTTACAGCATCAAAAAAGTTAGTGAGCGGTAAAATTTGGCAAGATAGGTTCTTTTGTTAAAGTATGCATTCTATATGGCAAGGTAGGTTTTTCTCATGAACCCATCTCAACCTCACTTAATATCATTGACGCGTCATTCATCACATCCAACCTCACGGCCGTATGTCTCTCGAAGCCCTCCACCATATGATTTACCCTGCCATGCAAATCATCTCTCCTCGGATATTTGAGGAGCTCGACCTGACGCCAGTTGGAAACATTACATTCGGAATAGTCCCTTCATGGTACAAACACTGCATTCTGATGGAAAAATCAGAGGAAATAAATACCATAGTGCACACGATGAGGAAAGCAGAGGCGATTCGATCAATACTAGATCTAATTGAATGCTTTTGGTCAGACAGATAACAAGCAGATACATCTTTCTGAAGGGAAGATATGCTTGCAAATTGTTTGCCTATGGAAGAACATAGTTGCGCTGAATGATTTCATTCTATAATCAGTTTCCATCAACATCAGCGAAGCGCTCCGCCCTTTCCTGACGACCTTCACTCCTGGGGTCGTGAAATGCTACCTCGTGTTAGACTATCTTTTCAATACTAAGAAGTTCACTCAAACATACGTTTCTCCCCAAATACCGTGGTCCTGACCCCTCTTCTTGCCCCGGACGGGTAGTTTCCTGGAATTACTCTATGAAGAGTCACTCTCTACACAAGTATTAGCTTTCCTCACCATGGAACCATCTTTGGGGATCTCACATTGTCCCACAAAGCGATATTGCCGACCGCCCATTTCCACCTGACGTAATGGTCATCTGAACTGTGGATATGCAGAGTTAAGAACTGTAATAGGGCGTCTGATTCGGCTTTCTTCAACTCAGCAAAGCCAGTGCAGTAAGCAGGGTTCACATTAAGAGATTTGAGACCGGTCACAGGATGAGTGCGAACTGCCGGGTGGTGGGTGTCTACTGGTGGCCGATTGGGCTTGTCATCGAAGTAGTCCTTGTGAAAGACAGATTAGCTCTTTATTTTGCCACTTAGCTTATGACAATGCTTGTAAGTACTGTGGCCATGATGGGCAGGTACTGAGGCATGACTACTATTGACTAGGAGAGAGGACATTCATATAATTCGAAAAGAAATTCGCGACCAGGAAGTTGAAAAGGATAACGGAAAACATATCCTCACAATGACAGTCTCGTATTGCAGACGCGAGCTATGCACTGCATGTAATCCATCCAACAATTTCTTCATGTGGGGGCTAAGTTCATCGTAAAGACCGTATCCAGAAACCCATGCTGTGTCGCCGCCGACTGAGGGGTGTTCTTCCATGCGGAGGAGAGAGTAGCTAGGGGCTTGATTTCGTCAGTGATAAGGTCAAAAGCGGCTGTATGAAGACATACGGTTGATCTCAAAGCTCGTATCAGCATGAAATTCTGACATTGGCCACGGCGTATATTTGTTAAGAGTCCGCCAGTCAGCGCTGCTACCTCGGACTATGAAATGTTTGGTATCCTATAAGATATCAGTCAGATACCAGGTATGTTCTATACTGCTTTCCACCGAAATATATCGTAATACTTTCTGCGTAGTATGTTTGTCCAAGATTCCAAAATGTCCGAATATTTCTACTTGTTTCTCGGTTGTCAAGTCTTGATGTTTGAAGAAGACAACACCACGCTCGTTTACGAGCGCAGCTAGCTCGTCTAGTTGCTGTGTACTCAATTGGCTTAGCTGGATATTCTCTAGCAATGTTCCTGCGTACGTGACATGGTAAGTTCTTGCCCTCTGAGATATTTGAGATTGGGAAACAGAGTACCAATGCTTTCAGTCAAGTCATATGATCTAGCGACGGCAAATAGTGACTTCTTCTCTGGATCAGCGTAGGATCCACGATCCTTTGGAGGTGTGAATTCCTCCAGTGGAAGGTCCGGTGGGGTATGAGCCTTTATCTTGGAATTGTAAAGCGGATGAACGACGGTTGGAACGCCTGACTCGCGGGAGATGTGCTTGTATGCCTCAAGTGATTCGATGGGTGCGGGGCGAACTGTTGCCATGGTATCGTTTCGTCCAAAATGATATAAAAGAGACAAAATCGAAAGATGTGATGTAGATAATAGCTTGATGGTCTCCGTAGTCCTAATAGCCAAAGAAGCTTGCGAGAATTCTGTGCTTAAAGGTCCGAACTTGTCAAGAAAGGCTGGACTATGGTATTTTGCCACTTCAGCAGCGGGATTTTCAACGATAACATGCTGTTGTACATGTGCTAGGAGTTACACTATTCCACGGCAAATGCTTCCAAGTTCGCGCACTGCGGAAGGTTGCATATGCAGATTCTGTTACCAAAGTGAAATCAATTTCGGCCCTTTTTCTCCATTCCCTTTTAATTTATTCAGGTCCGAAATCGGCACGATAATTGGATTCAGGTATGACAATTCTGCACTGGCTTAATGAAGGTGGATCTCTCAATGCTCTGTAAATTGTACTGTACCCTGCAAGACTTGCACGACATGAAATGCGGATGATTCGATTTAGGTACATGTAGCACGACTTGATTAACAAATACTGTAACTAATCAAAATCAAAATCTAGTAAAAACGAAGCTCCTGTTTAAATAGACTTGATTATCTATATAGTATTGGACAATCCTGAACTGTTTTTGCTCCTTGTCTCTCCTTTTTTTTTATAACCTGCATTATTCAACGTATCAAAATGCAGTTGTTGTTCCCACCAGTGTCTCCCTTTGTGGAATTAGTTCAACAAGCAGAGCGAAATCCAAATCAAATCATTCTCCGAGATCACTCCTCGAACGAGACAGCCACGGCTGGGCAACTTTTACATAACGTTTCTCTACTGCGTGACAAGCTACAGGCGGCATTGAATCAAAATGGCATACACCGCATCAATACTGCCGTCGAGGAGAGATTCATCTTCATTCTTGCCCCTCCGGGGCTGCAATATGTAATGGCAATGCTCACTATTTTCTCGCTTGACGCAGGCATGTCAGCCCAGTGTGAGGATCCCCTCCTGAATAAACCAAATTGTCGTGCTCATTCAGACTTAGCAATTGCCATTAGACCGGAAGATATGATATATCTCTTCAGGCTCTCGAACCCTATAGCACTTCTGTATGCCCCGATACTTGCGGAAAAGGTTGCAGCCATCAAAGATCTCTGTGACGAGAACAAGGGTGAGGTCATACCTACACTTCCATTCGTGGAAATTCAAACACCTTCTTCTCAAGCCTTGTCTTTCACCTTGGCTCCAGGGACCGAGTTGCCGTCTCCTCGGACAGGTTCACTTTTCTTCACTTCCGGCACGTCTGGAACTCAAAAGGGGGTCGTTCATTCCTACGAAGCACTTCTTGCGTCAGCACGAGAGAGAATAGAGACCTGGAAACTGACTGGAAAAGACACGGTCCTTGTCCACAAGCCTGGAAATTGGATGGGTGGATTTTTTGGTGTTATTCCGAGTTTAATATCAGGAGCTTGCCTGTAAGCTTCGAATATTTTCTTATTGTGGCTGACATGATATTGAATCTCAGGGATTCACTTTCATGCCATATGTGTGCTAAGTCTAGGTCGTTGTTATGTAGGGAAACATGTTCTGGGATATTTAGTCCCAGGTGGTTTTGGGAACGGATCTGTCAAGGGGGTCTCACTGTCTTTGACATCTCTCCCACGGGCTATGATATACTTGCACAGTACTTCGACAAGCATATTGCCATTCTTCCCGATGCTCAGAGAGAGCTCTATATTGAGGGAATGATAGCAGTTAAGGTTGCAGGTGTCACGGGATCACTGCTTCCACCACACACACAGAAGAAATGGACCGATCTACGACGTGGGAAGCCATTGCTGAATTTATATGGGTCCACAGAAGTGACTTTGATATGCAGTATGCAATTCGAGAACCCGACGTATGTTGACATGGTATGGCCCGGCTTCCAAAGAACTAGTAAAGAGATGTTGAAGCTTTCCAGTGCTCAGTTGGACCAGTAGTACCAGGAGTTGAAGTGAAGCTTGTGGATGGGGAGATGCGTGTTAAGGCACCTTCTATGTTTTCGAGGTCCGTATCAGAACCTATTCTTCCAACAAGGACTAACATTGCCAAAAGATACATTTGTGATGATCCTTCACAAATCGAAAAAGCTTTCGACTCGGAGGGATTCTTCAAGACTGGCGATTGCGCCGAGAAGCTTGGCGATAGCTATACTCTCTATGGCAGAGCAAACATTGATGGTCTTGGAATCCATGCATACAACCCGAAACAAACGATACTTATTCTAACATGCGATACAGTATTACACTTTTGGGGCTTCACTTTGCACACAGGCGAGATAGAAAGCGCCCTCTTGTCTCTATCGTATATCGACAGCGCTATTGTCTTGGCCATCGAAGACGATGGACACCAGGAGCGACCTGCAGCCATCCTTCGAATAAAGTCGGCATTTCAGTCATCGCAGCCAGGCTTGGATACTCTGCGCAAAGACCTTGCCGAGAAGACTGGTCTGTTTTTATTCAAGCAGCCGACAGTGATCTACTGGCTACAAGAAGGAGAGGAAATCCCCTTGACGGCTAGCGGTAAAATCTCTAAGAAAGATGCGCGAAATAGATTTTTTGGTGATGGGTGGCAACACAATAAGAGCATTGAGGTTTTGGATTTAAAAGTTGTGGAATATTGGCATTTAGGTGGTCAGTGTTAGTGTTATAGTACTCCGTCAAAAGTATTAATAGTAGGGCGGGGCCTCTACGTACTTTTCTCACGCGTTCGCTAAAGTAGGTGAAATATGGCGGCTTATTATTTACACGTGTCGCATTTGCATTTTGCATTTTCGCGAAAACACATTTTTGTTGGAGAAATAGAGGTTCAGTGGATAGCTCGTAGCCTAAGGTACGAAGGCTGCGGGAGAGCTTAGCGATATGGTCTGTGCTGAAGCTATAGAGCT
>QYAL01000123.1:0-35545 GCA_003988805.1 Ploettnerulaceae sp. D365
GCGCGCGCGCATTATGAGTTCATTGGTGGTACCCCCCTGCTAGCGTAGAACCTGCGAGAAAGCTTGGCGGGACTGATACGCCGAATACCAAAGTACATAGTCTAGCGAATCGCGATAGCTTAATGCTAAGTAAAAATGCAACCTATCGGGAATAACGTCTCACCAAAAGTTGATATACGAGATCATCACGGATGCACGACTTCATAGCAGATAACCCATTTGTTCTTAGAGGGCAGTGCTGATGAAGGATTCACGCCACCGGCCGCTCGGCATTGGATGACAAGGCTGATATAGGTCATGTGCATCAAGCCAAGCCGGCTCACCTCCAATTACACTCTTCAGTCGAGCGCCGTGTTTCTACATCTAAACCCATCGGAATGGATTGCGCCCTGCAGCTGTATTGAATCACGAAACTCTCTTTCCCTCAATGAGCATGGTTTGAGGTATTTGTCGTTGCCGCAAACGATGTGCAGTGGCGTCGTGGGTACCGGATGATATTGCGATCCTCTGCTGCTGGCAGCCAGTGAGCCAGTCAGCCTTGTCAAGCACCTATAAGTAAGTATATGAGGTGTCACTCAACAGCGCTGCATCAGTCACAAAATTCCAACCATAGCCTTCTATTGCCTGAGCACTACTTCACTCGACATAGTTCACGTCATTCAAATTCCAGCCCTTTCTTTCATTGTACATTTCTTCATAACTTGGTCAAAGCAACACCGAGCAAAATCAATAAGCTTACAAGGAGGTTGCCAAAAATTAAACACTAAACATCCCGACCATACCGACCCTTACAGTAGTGCGCGCTTGACTAAGAAGGACCAGCTGATTATTTCCAAGGTTGGGTTCTTGATGGTTGATTCTAGTGAGGCGTAGCTTTACCACTCGATCTCCACACCATACCAAGCCGAAAGGGTCCAACAACTACTTAAGCTTACTGAATCCCCAAAGAGCTCAACTTTACCTCTCAACTAACCGAAACACCTTTAATTCAAAGTCAAGTCCTCCACGAATTACACTAAATCCCACCACCATCAAATACATTTAATAAACCAGTCAAAATGGTTTACACTATTGCCTCTCCGGACGAGTACCTTGCTGTCACTGGTGCAGGTATCAAGACCCTCAAGATTGTCAAAAGCACTTGGGTCTGGCCTTTCCAAAGAGTAAGTCGCTGTATTTTACACTCCTTCGATCATACTAACAGATCATAGTGTCAACGTTTCTCCATTCAACCCAATGAATTCAGCATGAATCTTCAGGCTATGACCAAGGAAAAGCTGCAGTTCCTACTCCCCGTCGTCTTTACGGTTGGTCCCGATGTCAATCAGCGTGGTGGCAATGCCGGACAAGCGCCAGTTGATGGTGCCAGGATTGAAGACGCCCCTGAGGATCATGGCGATGCCCTCATGAAGTATGCCATGCTTTTAGCAGAGGCTGAGTCCACAAAGCCTGCCAGTACCAAGCAGCATCTCGAGAGCATCATCAAGGGTATCATCGAGGGTGAAACTCGTGTTCTTGTCAGTAAGTAGCTCAATATCCTTACCTCCATGCCGGTCATTCAAGCTGACCTTGAATAGGCTCAATGTCAATGGAAGAGATCTTTTCCCAGAGAGACGAGTTCAAAAAGAAGATCTTCAGGAATATCCAGGGTGAACTTTCGCAATTCGGCCTCAAGATTTATAACGCCAATGTTAAGGAACTTCGTGACGCGCCCCAATCTAGCTACTTCGAGTCTCTCTCCCGCAAGGCGCACGAGGGAGCTATCAATCAAGCTCGTGTCGATGTCGCCGAAGCCCAGAGACTCGGTACCGTCGGTGAAGCCCAACGCCAGGGAGAACAGAATCGAGAAATAGCTAAGATCAACGCCGAGACTGCCGTCCAGAAGACGGAGCGAGACTCCGAGAGAGCCCGCGCCGAGGCCACCCTCGCCACCCGCAAAACGAACTTCAACAAGGATGTCAACATTGCTCAGATTGAAGCTACACGTGCAACTGAAGTCCGTGACGAGGCACTCCGAAAAGACGTCGAGGTTATGCGTGCCCAGACCGAGCTGGAACGTCTCCGAGCGAGTGATGTCGTCAAGGCTACCATTCTCAGAGAATCAAAGCAACAAGCTGCTGATGCTGCCAACTACGAGGAGCAAGCTCACGCCAACGCCTCTTTCTACAGCCAGCAAAAGGCCACTGATGCCAAGGCGTATAAGATCCGCATCGAGGCTGAAGCCCGATACTTCGCAGCCGCAAAGGACGCCGAGGCTCACTTAATCGCACAACAAAAGCAAGCCGCCGGTCTCTCCGCCATGGCCAGCGCCTACGCCGATCTCTCGCACGCATTTGGTGGACCAGCAGGCCTTGTGCAATACATGATGATCGAGAAGGGCGTCTACCAAGATCTGGCCAAGGCTAATGCCGATGCTGTCCGTGGTCTGAACCCCAAGATGACCATCTGGAACACTGGGAACCAAGCTGGTGGCGAGGGTGCTGATGCCGCTGGTAATATGGGTGGCATCAACAGCATCCGCAACATGTATCAGATGCTCCCGCCCTTGATGAGTACCATCAATGAGCAGACAGGCGTTACTCTCCCCGAGTGGCAATTCGGAAAGCTCGCCAACCAGATCTCGGAAGATGAGGTCAACGGCCAGCCAGACAAGCAGGCCAACAAGGTCAACGGCAGCCATTAAAACACCTTTTCCCCCCAACACTCAAGCCCCATCATCCAACCA
This sequence comes from Ploettnerulaceae sp. D365, assembly GCA_003988805.1. NCBI lineage: Eukaryota > Fungi > Ascomycota > Leotiomycetes > Helotiales > Ploettnerulaceae > Ploettnerulaceae sp. D365. The sequence goes on from QYAL01000123.1 coordinate 2,726, forward strand.
CCAACCTTATAGTCCGCACACCCAACACAGCTTCATCACCAAATCTTTCACTTGTCACCTTTAATGTAGGGTAATTATGGGCAGGACATTTGCTTTTCGCGGGACGTTACTCTTTTCACGCATCGGATTAGATTAGGGAGCATTGGAGTCGGACTGGTGTCGTCATTGCTTCCCCAGTTTCTCTGGCTGTAATGTTATGGAAAATTGTACCTTGGGATGTCACATACACAATGAGTGTTGTTGCACCCAATTCTTAGAGAGATACCCACTTAATCCAAATCGTAATATGCTTGTATTCTCCTCTGAATTTGATATGACTTCAAAAACAGATGATGTATTTCGACAGAGGACTATTTCCGGAGAACACCATGAAATATTGGAAATTACGACGAGATGATGTAGGTTTCCTAACCAATGAAGATTTTCGGTCCGGAGGTAGTGGTCTGAATTTTCGTACCAGCAATTTGAATGAAGAGTCCAATGTATATCCAGCGCACTGCAAAGCTGCAACCAAGTATGCTCGGAGTATCTATCTATTTATAAACAATAATATTATTCAAACCACCCAAAACCCCGCGTCTCCTAAGCAAAGACTCCGGGAAATAAATATTCCACATTCTTGATCCCCTCTGCTCCTCTCCCCTCTTTCTTTGTCATGAACTGAATCATGCCCGTCGTACTCCCCTCCCAATGCTTGCCCTTCACCAAATCCGTATGCTCTTCTTTAATCAACTTATCCAGCACTGCGCCAACCAATCTTTTCGCATTGCCGCTATTGGCTGCCATATGTCCCATGACCATCGCGACATCGACATCCTCGGTGCTATGCCAGCAGTCGTAGTCAGTTGCCATACAGATCATTTGGTAGACCATCTCAGCTTCTCGAGCGAGCTTGGCTTCGGGAAGAGCGGACATGTTGATTACGGAGCCGCCCCAGGAGCGGTACATGTTGGATTCGGCTCGGGTGGAGAATTGGGGTCCTTCTAAACAGGAGCCGTAATTTAGTACTGAATGAATCACAACTTGATAGGACAAACAAACCCATGCAAATAACGGTTCCCTTGTCATGCATTCGAACTCCATCTCCTGCTAGGGCATGCCCGCAATCACTGACAATCTTCGAAATCTTCACATCAAACGGGTCCGCAAAGCCCACATGTCCAACGACACCCTTCTCAAAGAAGGTGAAAGGTCTCACGCCTTTTGTGCGATCGATAATCTGATCCGGTACCACGAAATCTCTTGGTCTTATCTCCTCTTGCAGACTACCCACGGCACTGAACGCAATCACAGTCCTGACTCCAATGCTTCTCAGCGCTGCAATATTTGCCCGGGAAGGTACTTCATGCGGGGCGTATTCGTGGTATGCGCCATGGCGGGAGAGGAAGGCAACAGGAACGTTGTTGTGTTGCAAGATGTGGATAGGCGCGGAGGGGTAGCCCCAGGGTGTGAGAGGATTGACTGTTGCGATAGGAACATAGTCCTCGAGCTTTTGAAGGCCAGTGCCGCCGATTACTGCGATGTGGACAAGTCCTGAGAGATATCAGTAAGATGAGACGCAAATATTGAGGTGAACTCTTTACCTTCGAAGGTGGTTGGGAGATCTGCCATTCTGAATAATGATATTTGGAGGGGACAGAAATCTGGTGAAATAATGTTACTCGATTATCGCGTTGAGCAGTAAAGAGAGTTGGATATAAATGAATAAAGAAAGCTCCCACGTGGGTCAGCTTCAAGCTCTGTAGGTACCCATTTTCTACCCCTCCCCTCCCCTCCTGGCTTCACCCAACCCCGCCAAAATACGCGATTGTCGCGATTTTTCCAGGGGCGAAGTCTTGCCCGGGGACTATCCAATCATAGGGGCACATCCCCATAATTTATATGTATCACATGACGGCGCTAAGATTCTCGCTTGTGAGATTTCCTCCTCACACACAAACTTTCATGAGGAAATTTGAGTTGAATCAACGACCAACGACAACACCGCCGACGTTCATCACCAACCGCCACGATGACCAAGATTAATTCCTGTATGTTCATCCATTGTTTTTCGATTCCCAACCCTGCAGAAGTAGTCGTCCAACTCAATCCATTAGATTGCGACATGCTAGCTCTTCCATTTTCTTGCGATTCTTCAATTCCAGGCTCATGGCTAATACAACATTACAGCCCTCCACTCCTCGCGGAGAAAGTCTCGCAAGTCTCACTTCGATGCCCCATCCTCAGTCAGACGTACGATCATGAGTGCACCCCTCAGCAAGGAGCTCCGTGAGAAGTACAATGTGCGTATTCCTGTTACTTCCCCAATTCCTCCCTAACAGCTCCCAGGTCCGCTCCATCCCTATCCGAAAGGACGACGAAGTCACTGTCGTTCGCGGCTCCAACAAGGGTCGCGAGGGCAAGATCACCTCTGTCTACCGTCTGAAGTACATCGTGCACATCGAGCGTGTCGTCAAGGAGAAGTCCTCAGGCCAATCTGTCCCCATTGGTGTCCACCCGTCCAAGGTCGTCATCACCAAGTTGAAGCTCGACAAGGACCGTGAGAGCATATTGGAGCGCATCAAGGCCGGCCGCGAGATCAAGGAGAAGTTGAAGGCGAAGGCATAAATACGAATTGATCGACCGGCGACTTCGAACAATCGTATGAGATAAAATGGGCATATTGGCGTCTTTGGCATGATTTGTTATTTGCACATCGGATACCCGGCGCGGCTGGCTGGTGCTGCTAGGCATAGGGAATAAAGAACAAAGACAAACAATTATGGCCATTTCACATCCTCTGTGCTTGCACGTTGGTCTTGCTGTGAAATGCTCCATGGGAGGTCCTCCCGAAGCAAAGTGCCATGTGTCTCTACACATGGCGCGTTGGTGTTTTGCTATACCCTGAACTTGCTTTGGGAGGGCCGCCCTCTTTACTAAAAATTTTTACAGGATGTATGTGTGCTGCAGCTCTGTCTGCTACCTGCGCTAATTATCTCCGCGTCAATCTCCTGAAATGGACTTATGGTTTTCGAGGTAAACAATAGCGCAAGAGGAAACGCGAGGTCGGCTTCTTCGGAGGTTGACTTCCCTCGCCTGCAGACTGTCTCTAGATCTTGATCTTTGATGATGAGAGTTTGATGGTGAGGAATATACTTTCGCCATGGTTTATCCCTGGTGCCAGTGCCCAGGTCTTGTAGCGACTTCAGTTCTCACGATGGAATTGAAGATCGTCAGACATCATCAGATGTGGTGGAATTCTTGTTCATTACACATACGCCTGTCAACCTGATCACAAAGCAATGAAGCAACTTAAAACTTCTCAACATATGGTCTAACATCCAACTCATGTGTGAAGTGACTTCTCGGCTGCGTATGCAAATACCAATAGGAATCCGCAATGGCATCTGCGGAGATCTTTCCCTCAGGCGCACCGCCATTAACCTGATACTCCTTCGTTCTCGGAATGTCAATAACACCATCAATGATAGCATGCGCAACATGTACTCCCTGTGGCCCGAATTCCTTCGCAAGACTCTGGCCGGTAGCTCGCAAAGCAAATTTCCCGCTCGCGAATGAGGACGTGTATGCAGATCCGCGGATCGAGGCAGTGGCACCCGTGATGATGAGGGATGGTGGGTGAGGAGAGTCCGGGACAGAGGAGAGAAGTCCAGGGAGTACGGCTTGAGCGAAGAGGAAGAATCCTTTTCTATTATTGGCACCAATTGTGTTAGCACAATACAGTACCTTGACGTATCATTCCACACTAATTTAATATGGAGGAGGGTTGAATATATACCCATTCGCCAAATAACCCGACTCGTACTCCTCTAGCGTCAACTCCAAGAACGGTTTCCTCACAAAGCCACCCCCAACATTGTATACTGCAGCTGCGAGTTTCTTTCCCTTGAACCCCTCCCGTATCTCGGCAAAGGTATTCTTGACCGAAGCTTCGTCCGAGACATCAGTCGAGATGCCGATAGCTTTACCGCCCGCACCGTTGATTTCCTTCACGATGTCTTCGTAGTTGGCTGGATTGCGAGCTAGGAGGACGACCGGGTATGCTTTGGAGAATTTCAAGGCGAGAGAACGGCCTGCCGGATGATTAGCCTGTGAGTTTGGCACTCGGGAAGGAAATTGGGGAGGGGAGGAAGTACCAGTTCCAGCTCCCACGCCGGCAATGATGCTGTAGAAGGTGCTTGCTGCTGCTGCCATGTTGTAGGTGAATTAGAAATGATTACAGTAGTTGGTTATTTAATATAAGTCGTTGCGAAACTGTCGGTATAGATTGAGAGAGAGGAGGAATCAGCTGTAGGTAGATAAAGAAGTACAAATGCTTTTGATTGATAATACTAGTGAGGGGTCTTAGATGATGCAATCAGAGCTGTCTAATGTGTGTTCCCAAGGTTGCTGTCGGATTAGTAAACAAACATTTGACCTACTCATTCTGTATATATCTGCTGACTATTGTCGAAGACCTTTGAAGCCTAGTAGAGAGAAATGTGCCACCTTCTCCATTTCCATGGTGTAGAGCTGCTATAGTGTACGATGAATCACTGCGCCCTCCCTCGATCCCAGCCCGCTCTCTCACTCACCAGCACCAGCATCCATGCCCAATCCATCATCACCAATCATCAACCATACTGCATCATCCCTTTATCCCCTTCCCTCGACAAACATCTAAAATTCATGTGTGTTTCTCTCGATTCCTTCAATCTCGAAGTGTTTTTTTTTAATTATTATTATATTTTCTGTTGCACATCGCAATTCCAATAAACAGGTATTTCCTAAACCTTAAAAAAATCCTGGATACTACTGTACAATACCTGTACAGTACATCAACCTTCGCCGGCCCACAAATCCTTCCCGCGCGCCAGGGATGGGTGTAAATGGTGGTGATCGATATATAGTTTGATGGGAGGCCAGGGGCGCCTCCCGGAGGTGGGCACGAGGGCTGGGGAATGCTTCTTCACTACGAAGGTGTGGAGTGTACATCTTGAGTTTTTTTTACTGTATTTTCTTGTGGGACGATTTCATTTTGCTCTGTGCTATTACTGTATTACAGTATTTGGTTTTTGAAGTTACGGTACGGTTTGTCATCATGCTCTTGATCCAATAAGTCGTACTTCGTACATCTGGCTCGGAATCCGGTGCTGCCGGTTAGGCTCTAGTGAACCGATCGGCATTGCCAAAAAGCCGACATATCAACTTCTTCTTCTTGTTCGCCGCGGATTGGTCCATAATTGATAACCCAAGGAAAGATGTTTGGGTCATAAATCATGTTAGCAGATGATATAAAAGCTACTGAGCCGGGAATGTTTCGAGATATGAACTTGCTGATAGTACGTTCTTTCCTCGAAATGTCGAGGCTTTCATGTTCCTTTACGCATAGATTATCTATCAAATCTAGCTCATCGACCTGTGGCACCGATGACTACTATTGCTGAATTATTCACCTTCATATGGCAACCTGCTGCCGAGCTTGGATTTGGCGTCCTAGTAGGCCGCTTCAGCAAAAGCTCCCCAGTCAGGTTTTCCCTCAGATCTCGTAGTTTCAGATCTAGAAACCCCGCGATCGCGATCCGATGGTGCTCCGCGTCGTAGATTAGGAATGAGAGATTGGGGAATGTAAAGGAGGCGGTAGCGGAGTGAGAGGAAAGTTTTGTAGTAGTTGAACATTGTGTCGAAGTTTGATGATTGGGTTTTGAGGAGTATATGCGCGAGATGGGATGGTTTCGCAACGATGCAATTTCGAAACTTTTTTTGCTGGATTTCTATGATTAGATGCTACTGGTCGAATTTCTATGTGGGTTTGGAGAGAATGTTCGTATGTTCCTTCACTTGGTGGAAGCGTAGGAATTGGATGGTTCATTAGGTGGGTGGATACTGAATGAAGCTCATCACAAACCAAACAAAAGCCCAGGGGGTCATAAGCCGACGAAAGAATTCGAGCCCGGTACTTATGATTGAGTGATAGTTGCGAATGGAGCATAACATTTCCTTTCTACAAGCCACCTCATATTGCCGTGAGATGGATAAATGTGATTACTGACTTAGCAGTAGTTACACAGGGTAACAAGCTTGACGAAGCGGAAGTCGCCTGCGTCACTTTGACGTTACCATTCCCGATAAAACTGACTAGCCACTAGGTTAGTATAAGCTGGAGATTTTCAGCCGGTATTGCCAACCGACTGTGATTCAGACATTCAGTCGTATAGTAAGCTGTGTCATGCATGGAATTGGACGGCGATGTAGGAGTTGAGGCTTAAGCGAGGATTATATACATGAAGGCTTGGTACCTCACAGATGCTGCACTCCAGATTACTATATCAGATATCAGGAGGGCTGTACATTATCCTACGGTAAGTCCTCAGCCCGTATACTTTTCGGCATTGTAAGCAGCTACTGGGATAGTGATGGCTTTCAGTACCCCCAACACTTCAATGCTCAAAAACGTTGGGATCAGGCGATGAGAAAAAGACAAGTTACCAATTATTAGAATTCAGATGTGCTCTACGACTTAAAAGCTCCCTAAGACAAGTCCTCTATTGCCTTCCCATTCTCTCCGTCTCTAGTCTCCTCATCTCCTCCACTTTCTTCAACCGATTTGAAACCCACCCCCTTCTCTCGCCCACAATGCTCCAGCCCCTGAGCCCCTTCGGCATCCCCAAATCCCTCAACGTCTTCTGCTCCACCAAACTATACTCCCGCGGATCCTCTCTATCAAAGCAGAACGGCTCCTTAAGTGACACGGGGGGGTTTGTGATCACCCTCGGAATCCTAAGAAGGTTTTTAGAGGCGGAGTGCAGCATGAGAGGGTGTAGAAGAAACACATCGCCGACGTCACCGGTGGCTTCGACGAAGGCGGAGGGGGAGGAGGGAATCTTGGAAGCGTCCCAGGCGAGGGATTGACAGAATTCGAGGCCCTCATAGGTAGCGTGAGTTGGGTCGTAGATGGATACCATCCAAGGAGTTGTGCCTTCCGGGTGCTCGTACTAGATATTTGTCAACGTACAGTAGGTAGATTGACGTATGCGGAAATATTTTTGGGGGAGTAGGGCGGTTACCAAGTGTTCAGCAATGTGTTTGATGCCTTCTCCACATATGGCTGTTCCACCTCCCTTTGTCGCAATGTCACTCCAAAGCGGAATGACAAGGAGCGCTTGATCGGGGCTGTCGAGGAAGTGTACGAAGAAATCACCATCGTTATGCCAGTTATCCAAATCTAAGAGTGGTCAGTCTTTTATCCGCACGGCATTTAGGCTCATGCCGTTGCTGGTAAGATCTCTTTGGGGGCCGCAATGTCATAAATGAAGCAAAAGAGTACTTACGTCTCAAATCCAGCTCATCATCAGCATTGTAGTCTTCTTTCCCTAAATTAACGATAAATCCATCACTCCACCCCCTGGACTCCTTGCGCTCCGAAATCCTTTCCTCGCCCCCAAGAAGCTCACATATAGCCGCCCAAGCCTTAGGAGCAAACTCGGAGACTGGAATGTGACGATGCCACGGCATATTCGTCTTCTCTATTGTCCATGTCGATTTGTCGGTTGGATCCATGCCGAGTCTTGTCCACATTGTCGAGGTCATATCAGTGGCTTGAGCTCTTGTAAAGCACTGTGGAATTTTGACGAAACCATGTTCCAGGAAGTGGTTCTTTTGAGCGTCTGTTAGACAGTAGTCTGTATTAGTTGAGATACTACCCATCCTATAATCTAGCACAATTCTGTCAAATTTCGGTTCTGTGAAGAATTACATGTCTCTACAAGAGTAAAGAAAGTGGCAGCTGGCTCGGCTACTTAAACAAGGATAGGGGAGCATTCAATTTACCCGGTGAAGGAAGTGGGGGCTCTGCTGATACGCTGTTCTGGGGTAGTTTGGACTTCTTCCGGATATCGGTGGGGAATAGCTCGATCCTTTCTGGTTTTGATGTGCCACTGGGTATTTGCTAGAGCGGCGCTTGAGTTACATGAAGGGTATGTAGACAAGTACAGCGGGTAGAAATGAAGAATGGGGAAGAAGGGCGCTCATTAAGCTTGTTTTTGTACAAATATGGTCGCTCAAACTCCAATTCACAAATTTTATGTAACGCTAACTATACGAGGATATCGGGCCGTACTCAAAGATGGAAGAATCCAATTAATTAGATGACAGTGTAACTTTACTCTGGTTTACAATGTCTCGAGGACGATCCCAGGTGCGGATGTGACCTGAAATATTATTACCAAGTAGTTCGCTGTCGGAGATTTAAAAACTTACCACTTTTGCAGCTTGTGATGATGGAATCTTCTGTGAACTCCAACCAGCACAGTGGGTCTGGATCTATAACCTTGGACTAGTGACAAGGGGATTAGTGGCAGCTTATGTGTAGTGGTGGATGCTCCATATACATACCATGACAGGTGGGAGCATTGCTGTATTTGCTCGGGGCTCTACAGGGTGCTCAATACTATGCTCGTCCTCATCGTCAGCAGAAATACTAGAGTTTGACCGGAGCCTGCTTGTGGATGTATTCTGCGTTTCTGCTCTGTGCAGTGGGTTCGCGAAGCGTGATGAAATGCTACCTCGCTGTCGTACAGACACCTTCAGTTCTTGATTAGCTGTGGGCAGGCAGAAGATTTGGTGGGATAATCACGGCTTTTGGACGGCGCAACATTCCGACACTGAAGTCCCATAATAATAGCCTGCAATCTTCCCCAACACTACCAAATCGATAGTTTCTGTCGTCACAACGCCAGGGATCGAAGCAGACAGCCGTAACCCAAGACTGATGCCCTTGGCAGCGGGCTACAATCGTAGACTCCGCAACGGACCAAATAGATACAAGATCATCTTGGCCACCGGTGAGGACGTATTTGCCATCTGGAGACCAACAGACACATATAAATCCACCGTAGTAACTTGCGTAGAGGTCTAAAAGTCTGATGATGTCAGCTGCTTTCCAATCATTGAACTAGACTGGCTTACTGTTCTTTGAGATAATCAATAATGCGCAAGGTTCCATCTTCAGACACCACAGCCAAGTGCCTATTGTCGGGAGAGAATGCAAATGCATTGATACGCTGATTTGACAATTTCCAGAACGAGATAGGGTTAAACTTTTGGTTCTTTGAGTGCACAGATTTGTCAACATGGAGCTTGGCGATATGCTCTCCGTTACCGTTACTCGTTTCAGAGTTGCCATTCGTGTGAGTGCCAGTCTCTTCTGGTAAGAAGGCTAGGTCCTCTTTCTCTTTGTCGTATACAACAAGAGAGCCATCCATGTGTGCTGCAAGAAATAGATTTTCGGAACCAGGTATCCAACGGATTTCTGAAACAGGAGTTGAATTTATAATACCCTAGCAGTCTGTCAATACCCAATAAAGCAAAACCACCAGGGTCACGCGTACGTTCTTGTTCAAACGGGTATATTTTTGAGATATGGGCTCAAACCAGATGATTTCACCTGTCGAAAACCCCATTATGATATCCATATGATTTGGGGCCTTCGTAACCTGGTTTATATCATGGCAAAGACAATGACCTTTGGTGAACAAAATCTTGGTTAGGTGATCTGCCTAATTCATAACTTAGCACCTCTTTTAACCCCAAATCATTGGGATTATCAACCTTCTGGGGTGAGGACAAGTCAAGCCATTGAAAAGCTCGGTTTATGTTGGTAAAAGCAAAATAGCCGTCGGCTAGTCTCTCCTGGACTCTCTTGGCCATATTCTCGTTGACTATACACCTGGAGATGAATGATGAGTTACTCTTCGCAATATTGTTCTTGGGTTTTCTCCTTTTCCCAGCATCTTTCCCCGTTGCAGAGAGCATAGAGTTACCTTCGCCGAATGCAGGGGCCGAACCAATTGAGAGGGTTGCTCGAGCGCTGCCGGTAAGGGAAGTACCACCTCCATCACTGCTGTCAGGAATATTGTCTGCGGAGACTCTATCCTCACCAGGATGTTCTTGTATGCTGCTACCCAGTCCGCCTGATCTGGTACTCCTATTTGTATCGACCTTGTAGAGGAGTGGTGCTGAGCTTCTGGAACTGAAGGACAGCAACGAGATTTTGGTCCCAGCTGTCGCAGGTTGGGGCGTTGTCGCAAGAGGATTTGGATTAATGATTGGGGCTTCGGAAGGATGAGGCGGTGGTGTCGCAAGATGTAAGTCTTCCTTCAGAACGTATGTCCCTGTAGATTTTCAGCTTCGCTCCATTACGGACATGCGCCGCACAATACCTTCACCCACAACCAATTGGTACTCGGGTCCCGTGGGGTATGACAGAATGTTGTTGGTTTCAACAAGCAATGGAGCTGTTCCATTCGCAACAGCGGCATTGTATGCACTGACTGAAGGATATCTGGGCGGGGGTGGCAGCACACTGTACGATCAGCGGAGGCACAACAGTGGTGTATCATGGCACTTACAACATGGCGCTCTTGGGTGCCGGCCAAGCGCAAACGGGCTGCAATCGCGCAAATAAGAATCGATGAGCCCCAAGCGGTCTGTAGATATGCCTAAAATTCAAATCAAATCAAATCGAATCGAGTCGAATGCTCTGCTGGGGAAGAGGAGGTCTGCAAGGTACGAAAAGTGCGGGGCAAGATAGAGTACAATAAGGTATGGAGAAAGCCTGTCTATAAGATGAACCGTAGGTGTATATAATGATGAAATGAGACCAGTTGAGCCAACAACAGACCTATGGACTGGCCAAGTATATACTGAGAGAGATCGAGAGAGAGGATTGATATTGATATGAAGTTGCAAAGTTCAAGTGGGAGGTGGAAGGATCGAGGATCGTCCTCGACGACTGACCCTTTCCCCAATGTGGAGTGGGCTAGATGGTTAAATGCCTGTCCGCCTGCCTGTAAGAAGTACGCACAAGCCCATGACAGCGGAGAATTCAGGCCCCGGAATCCGAAAGCTACAGTACATGTACGAGTAACTTACACTCTACTACTGTACAGAGAACGTGAACAGCGAGAGTATCTTATCAGGAGATACAACACAGAGCAGACGATCAATGATCCACAACATTAACCGCGATCCAGAGCTCAAACCCCGTTTCTAAGCGCCGCCAGCTGTTGTCCGACATCGACAACACACCGATATTGATTATTTGATTCTATAAGTTTTTGCTGATATTGAACGATGGAGAAGGCGTAGCCGCGGCTTACAAGGCTGAAACGCTATCATGTCTTCAGGTACATATGATCTCCCCCCCCTCCCTCATGTCCAGGCTCAAAGCTAAACATGGTAGTGAGAATTGTATGCGTTGGAGACGACAGCGTGGGCAAGAGCAGCCTGATCACTTCACTGGTTAAAGATGTCTTCGTAACGAACAAAATCCAATCTGTTCTTCCACAGATCACTATACCACCCAGCATTGGGACCCCCGAGAATGTGACCACTACGATCGTCGATACTTCTGCCCTGCCCCAGGAACGAAATACTTTGCGAAAGGAGATTCGGAAGTCGAATGTTATCTTGCTGGTATACTCAGACCATTACAGCTATGAGCGGGTGGCATTATTTTGGATGCCGTACTTTCGGTCCTTGGGGGTCAATGTACCAGTAGTACTATGTGCCAATAAGTCAGATCTGACAACGAATGGGAATACTGCTCAAGTGGTCGAGGATGAGATGCTCCCGGTTATGGCAGAGTTCAAGGAGATAGACTCTTGCATACGGACGAGTGCTAGGGAACATCATAATGTCAATGAGGTATTCTTTCTATGCCAGAAGGCTGTCACACATCCGATTGCACCGCTATTCGACTCGAAAGAAGGGAATCTGAAACCAGCCGCAGTAGCTGCTCTTAAGAGGATATTCTATCTATGCGACAAGGACCAAGATGGATACTTGAACGATCAAGAGATGAACAACTTCCAAGCAAAATGCTTCGAGAAACCATTATCACCGGAGGATCTTGAAAACATCAAGGTATCTATCAGCAAGGCTTCGCCGGGGTCTGAGATTGACAAGGGAATTGATCAGAAAGGCTTCATCCAGCTCAACAAAATATTCGCAGAAAAGGGACGACATGAAACCATATGGATCATTTTACGGAAATTTCACTACACTGATAGTCTAAGCTTAAAGGATAGCTTTCTTCACCCAAAATTCGAGATTCCGGAATACTCCTCCGCGGAACTTAGCCCAGCGGGATATCGGTTTTTCGTGGATCTTTTTCTGTTGTTCGACAAGGACAACGATGGCGGGCTCAATAATTCGGAGCTGGACGCCCTGTTTGCGCCGACCCCAGGCGTGCCCTCCTTTTGGCTTGAGACTTCATTTCCCTCTTCCACAGTCCGAAATGAAGCTGGTCACATCACGCTCCAAGGTTGGCTAGCTCAATGGTCTATGACCACCTTCGTTTCTCCCAGCACAACTCTCTCTTACCTTGCTTATCTGGGCTTTGAGCCAGCAGGAGGTCCTCGTCTTTCTACTACTTCTGCTTTGAAGATCACTAAGCCAAGGAAAAGAAGACGGCGTACCGGACGAGTTGAACGGAATGTGGTCCTTTGTTATGTAATTGGTGCTCCTTCATCGGGGAAATCGTCTCTTCTAGACGCCTTTCTAAACCGGCCATTTCACCCACTCTATCGGCCAACCATCAAACCCCGCACAGCAGTCAACAGTGTCGAACTGCAGGGTGGCAAGCAATGCTATCTTATTTTAGAAGAGCTTGGTGAGCTCGAGCCAGCCATTCTGGAAAACCAAGCAAAATTGGATGCATGCGATTTGATTTGCTATACGTATGATTCCTCGGACCCTGACTCCTTCTCCCATATTGTATCGCTAAGAGAGAAATACCCACAACTTGACGAGCTCCCAGCAATCTATACAGCCCTGAAAGCCGACCAAGACAAGACTATGCAAAGATCCGAAATGCAACCAGATGTCTACACAACGAGTCTGAACATGAACACACCACTCCATGTTAGCGTCACTTGGAACAGCATCAGCGAGCTTTTTATTACCTTGGCAGAGGCGGCGACGAATCCAAGCTCGGCATTCCCGAAAAGTGAAGAAGAGGCTCCAGATAGGACAGGGGTGTATATTGCGTTGGGGGCGACGGCATGCGCGCTGCTTGCGGCTGGAATGATTTGGAGGAGGACGACGAATGCAAATTGATGTGTGATATAGATGAGAGCGATGGATAATGCGGTGCGTTTAGTCCGATAAGTCGATAATTGTTAATTAATGATACCCATCCCTTCTCTGCTCAAGGCTCTCCTGATAACTTACTACGGACTACCTGTCAAATCAGAAATTTACACACGGTCCACGTTGATCTACAAAACTACGTACTCGTGTTTATTTCTCTCATAACCGTCGGTATGTAAGCTGTCGCGAGCTATTCGGTCAGTGCCAGTGCCAGTGCCAGCCTCACAATACCCCAGACGTCTACTACACACCAGCACATTAAGCATGGCTTCCAACCGAGGCTTCATATCTGCCGAGAGTACCAAGTAAGAAGAACTTTCACCGCACGCAGACATGCAATCCCTAAGCTTGAATCAGACATTGCTTCAAACCAAAATTGCTATGCCACTAGCCTACTTCTTGGGGATTCAACTACCTAAACACAGCGGTAGTCTTTCTGGCCTGTACAATAAGGCGATGCAAAAACCCAAATCCGAATCGAAGGATAAAGACACGACGAGCTAAAAGGTTACATGCATGTAGGCAAGTATTGATAGACGTGGCTACGTGCTTGATTGTCAATAGCAGAGCTCAAGCTGAAATTTGATGCGCTCACTTCTTCAAATTCAGATTGGGTGCTTGGAATGGTTGGAGGATACCATTGCCGACGCTGTACTTACAGGTGCAGTGACAGATGTTGACAAGGCCGTAAGTATAATGAAGATGCGTGAGGTATTGATGTTGAGCGATAAAACATAGAGAGAGAAGGAGAGACTGGGTTTCAAATATGTCCAATGAACAAAGATTTGGGCGATGAATTTTTGAAGCGCTGTACATAAATGCAAATGTAAATTTAGAGGTAAACCAATACAGCTGTGATGCGCGCCCTCCATATAACACCTTTCTTGTTGTCATAACGTAGCAATATTGACATTTCAAGCTCGCCGTCAAAAGGGGGAAGGGGCTGACTTCACAATATAATGCAGGGGGTGGAATCACTAGCTGCCTTTGGCGAGCCAATCCTAAATCAGCAGCCTTAGCCCCGGTCGCCCCTTCTAGTTTCAAAGCTCAGAATTGCTCCCTGAGGCTCCATACAAAGTGAACATTACTGATATCGTCGTCAACCTCCCACTCCGCGATTCAACTCAAATAATCATCTCCCACCCCTCTCTTTGATCGTACGCAGATCTCCTATACTACACAAGCTACACCGGTCTCAGCTGCCCAGAATAGCCCTCTCGTCAAGCATGGCATCTGTACGTTTTCTCTCTGTCGCCCAACTACTCCAATCTCTTCAGGATCCCCGATTCTATCCCAAGCTCAGATCTCAATACGTAGCGGCATACGTTGCCTCACGCTGTTAAAATTTTGCCTCAGTAGAAATACAAAGCTAATCTCGCAATTTTGTAGCAACGCCCTCACCCTTACAACAACCCAGGCTACCTTCCAAATGGCGGCGCAGGACACACTGGTTTGCCACCAGGAGCTGCGCCATTACTTCCAAACAACGGCCGTGTAATTCAGACTGGGGGAGTTAGGGTGCTATGTGTAGCAGATGTTCGAGGTGAGATAAATCTGAATTGCCCCACAGCAGACCAAGCTGACAGCTGGAAGGCAACTTGAGATCTCTGAACGAACTCGCAAAGCAGGCTCGCGCGGATCATATTATACATACTGGAGACTTTGGCTTTTATGATGGCACTTCTCTGGATCGTATTGCGGAAAAGTGAGACAGAATGGAAATCATGTCAAATCTACCCATGCACTAACCTGACATTTTCAGGACCCTAAAGCACGTCGCGCAATATTCCCCTCTCATCTCGGAATCGGTCAAGAAAGCGATTGGAGCACCAGGAGGACCTGTGAAGCAGCGATTCAACCCTAATGACCTTCCCCTTTCCGAACTTCCACAATTCCTTGATGGTAGTCTCAAGCTTGATGTTCCGGTGTACACAGTCTGGGGTGCCTGTGAGGACGTCCGCGTATTAGAGAAATTCCGATCTGGCGAATATAAGGTTGACAAGCTACATATCATTGACGAGGCGCGCTCTATGCTACTAGAAATTGGTGGTGTGAAGTTGCGCCTCTTGGGTCTTGGTGGTGCGGTTGTCATGCACAAGCTATTCGATAACGGCGAAGGTCGGACAACAATCGCTGGTGGCCAAGGTACTATGTGGACGACGCTTTTACAGATGGGCGAATTGGTAGACACAGCGAATCGGGTTTATGATCCGACGGAGACTCGCATTTTCATCACACATGCTTCGCCTGCTCGTGAGGGTATTTTGAATCAACTATCTGTCACGCTTAAGGCCGATTTCTCGATATCTGCTGGTCTGCATTTCAGATACGGAAGCTCCTATAACGAGTTTAGTGTAAACCCTACCTTGGACCATTACCGCGGAAAGCTGGCTGCTTCGAAGGCATCATTCAACGATGTGTGGGAGACTGTCAAGAGCGAGGTGCAACCAGCGATTTCGCAAAACGAGGCCCAGCAGAACCTTTTGCAGAATGCTCTGGGAATAGTCGATAAGATGCCAAGCACTGCACTTGGTGGGAATCCTTTTGGTGGACCAGTTGGAGGAGCTAATGCAGCAGGTGTTGGCCAGGTAGATGAGAGTGCGTTCAAAAATATGTGGAACTTCAACTTGGCAGATGCTGCGTTTGGCTGGTTGGTTCTGGAGGTTCAAGACGGCCGAATTGGAACGGAGATGAGAGCTCAAGGCTTCAACTTTGCTCATCGAGGGGCGAAGCAACACCCGGCTCAAGTCAACCAGCAACAGCCTGCTCAAGCACCAGCGACTGGATCCGGGACTCCCGGTGCAAGCCATGCTGTCGTAGCTGCGGCTCCACCCACTGGCCCAGCACAAAGACCTGCGCCAGCTCAACCCACGCAGGCATTGAATCAGCGTGGCCCGCAGCAGCAAACGCCAAGAGGTCCAGCTGTTCCCGAGACCAAATCAGACTCGCCAGCTTTCAAGCCAGCAACTCCTCAACCGCAGGCTAATGTTGTTAATCTTCCTGGACCTGCGGACAAGAAGGAGAATGAAAAAACTATGAACGGAAATGCAACAAACGGTGCGGAATCTACCTCACCGGTTGCTAAGCCTGCTGGTGAACCTATCATTGGTCTTTTCATCATGAACGTTACCTCGGATGAAGCAGTCAGAGATCTGTTCAAGGACGAGGACAAGGAGAAGATTTTAAAGATCGAGAAATGGGGACAGTCGAACAAGGTTGCCCACTTTAAGACTTTGGAGGAGAGAGATACGATTCTCGCAGGCCTGTCAGAAGATGTCAAGTCCCGAACTGGAGAAGACCGAAGTCGACCACTCGTTAAGATTTTCCAGCCAAGAGAGAACAAGCCTTTCTCTGGTACCCGTGGTGGAGCAGGAAGCTGGGGTAGCAGTCGGGGTGGTAACAACTCTAGCAATCCTCAAGGCGGCTACCGCAGTGGCGGTGCGAGTGACAGCGAAGGTGGACGTGGAGGCCGTGGAGGACGTGGTACGCCTAGGGGCGCACGTGGTGAAGGTCGTGGACGAGGACGCGGCCGCGGATTCAAGGACTCGGCGTCGTCGCCAGCACCATCCCATGCAACTCCTACTAGCGGCGGCGATGCTTAAACATTTTATTATTTTTCGGCACGGGATTCCCTTGCTATCAACAAAAAGTCCTCACATCTTTCTAATGGCCGCTTCAGTGAGCTGAAGACACCGCTAGGCCGCTCTATTTTCCGGCTTTAACCATGGGTATCTGTGATTTGGGATGGAGGCGGAGTAAAACTAGCTTATGCTTCAAAGTGTGGAAGCGATGATGGCTCTTCTGCTCTATGTACTTCAACCGTTTTTATTGCATCATTGATTTGCCTCAAATAGCGTTGCATGTAGTCTAGTTTTGCCAGAAGACAGGACGCTGGCTGGTGATACGATGGTGTTAGCATAGAAAATACAATAAATCCTTTGTAACTTTTTTTTTGGAAAGATGTTTGTACTTCCCACCCTGATTGTCGTCTTCATTTTGTACAATATGACACGTAATTATCATACAATAAAACATTACAGCTTCTTCGCCGGTTTGATTCCCTTGTGAATCGCGGCAATTCCTCCTGTCAAATCTTCCCATCCCTTCCCAGGTACAACAAAACCTGCTGTCTTGATCATATCCCTGAACTCTTCCTGCCTAGGAAACTTCTCAATACTCTCAACCAAATACTGATAACTAGCCCTGTCCCCTGCGACCAGCTGCCCAATTAACGGAATTGCCCCAAAACTCCACCTCTTATATATTGCATCAAATAGGGGATTCGTCACGCCACTGAACTCCAAACAAGCAAACACACCTCCAGGCTTCAACACCCTGAACGCCTCCCTCAACGCCCGATCCTTGTCTGTGAAGTTTCTAATTCCAAAGGCCACAGTATACAAGTCTATACTATTGCTCTCTATGGAATCCAGGTGTTCGGCATTGGCTACGAGCCAGGAGATGCGAGGAGAATTGGCATAGGAGGTCTGGAGGGAGCGTTTCTTGCCTTCGGCTAGCATGGATGGATTAATGTCGGAGATGGTGATGGTAGTTTGCGGTGAGTTGTTAATGTCTGTGGCATGGTCAAGTAGGCGGAAGGCAATATCGCCGGTTCCACCGGCGATGTCGAGCATGGTCCAACCTTCGGAGGGGTTGCTAGAGGAAAAGCCAGGATTGAGGCTTTGAACGAAGTGGTCTCTATCGAGATAGTTGGCATTATTTTGTGTAAAGTTTGAGGAAAATAAACAAAAAGGGGGAGAAGCAGGTGGTAAAAGGGAATAAAAAAACTTACTTCCATAACCGGTGTATCCCAAGAGACATAAAGTCATTCATAGTATCATATGAGGCGGCTACATTGCTGAAGACTCCCGCCACTGGAAACAGTACCAATTAGCTCAGCACGACTTATTTCGTGCTAGCAGACTACCTCTAGCTTCCTTTTCTGCTTCTGAGACCGTTTCGAACCCGAAATGGGTGGTTCTACCGTTGTTGGTAGACTGGGATCCGCTTGGAGACTCTGTACTTCGACTGGTGTCAGACAGACATCGTTTGATCTGTGAGGGCTGAAAACGAAGCTTTGAGACCCGCAGCAGCGGCCGTAGCGCGGATCGTATTGCCATTGGGATGAGACAAACTGTGAGTTCCTTCGAGCTTGTTTGCTGTGCTTCACCAGGGTTGAAGTCACCTAAGTACAAGTAGAGCTCTGAATATTTTCCGTAGCCTCGCTGCCTTACGTAAGGCTGAACCGGAAATGGAGCTGATCACGTGTCAAGATAGGAGAGAATGATTGTCAGTACAACAGACGCCATATAAAGCTTTGATCCATGTTTACATACATGTCGGCCTTGAGCACCTCAATTATCACTACCAAGAGTTCTGTTCATTATGTCGCAAAAGCCACAAGAATTTCATAAGCTTCCAACGTTTACGTGCCACGTGCATTACAGTACTCAACCATCATGCTCATTTTAACTGGTGAAAGACTATTTTCCTTTCTGCTACATTCTTAGCTCCAATTCTATACAGTAATGTCAAGCAATTCCAGAAATCAATAGTTAGTTACGGACTCATCACTAGCTTCATACGGTGTGTGTTACGAATCACTTTATAGGTCGACTGCGCAAGCGTTGGGCTATTCGAGTATATCCTTTTAGCTACCTCGTAATATGAAGAAAATAAGACAAGAGGTTTCTAACCCCTTTTGTCCTAGCGCCCGGGTCACGTGCTTCACAGTCCTCTCTGTCCTATATGATCCGTAACAGTGTGCTCCAAGCTCTTTTAGAATGGTTCCCGAGTGGCCGAATCCACCTCTCAACCCTATCCGCAACAGACAGCACAAGAAGTCCAAAAATATACGATTGCAAATTCAAGTAGAGAAATATTAAAGGATGATCATCGAGTGGAAACCGTTGGGCGACTGCAAAGACCATAAGCTGGCTAGCAAAGCCGTACCGTACCCATCATTGATCCCGAAGATTCGGATACGACTGATTTCCGTACCTAATTCAAGCGACAGTGGTTATTAGCCACCAGCGTTTCCGAATACATGCGTTTGGCAGCAATCGTGTTGTGCTTTCTACCCTTTCAAGATGATTATCCGAGCCCTGACTTCGCCTAGCTTACTGTACTGTAACGCCCCCCTTTAGCTTGATGTTGACAATATCAAGGCTCACGAATGTAACTTGCAGCTGCACAAGCTTAAAGCGAACCTAGAGATAATTTCTACCAAGTAGGTACAGCCCGCCACCTTTTACTACCATTGATCCTAGTCTCCGGTGATATGGTTACCCAACAGCCAGACAGGAGCTGGTTTATCGGTCGATCGGTGCTAGTCACTTCGAATATCAATTTGTTCTTGGGTTTGTTGATTCGATATCTTGAAAGTGATATATATATACATTGAATATGTTTGTGAGCTCCCATTCAAGAAGCTTTGGGAAGAATTAGTTGAGCCCTAACTTTCTCAACAATGCTTCTACGAAGTTCCCTCTCACTGCAATCTTCATATTATTATACCTATAACTTAGTTAAAAATAAGAAGAAAAAGAGTAAAACATACAACAGCAGGTATTCGCTGGTGGTCACCCACCCAACTACTAATCTTCCGATCTGAGGCTTGTGTATGGCAGAGCGGACGGGATGCCCAATTCTCCTCAGTCTATGGTTGTATGTGACAGGAACATTGCTATTCCATTATATATCGGTTCTCTGAAACTGTGTTTAGGCCTTCCCTAGGCTGCCCATGCCTCTGACTGTTATCGCTTTATTTCCTTCCCTGCTATTTACTCACCCAAGAAGCATTCAATACTTCCAGAAATGGAGCTGTAGATGCCCCCAAAAATCACTCCGAGCAGCTCAACTAGAATCTTTCATATTCACTTTTGACTCTGAAGCGAAGTCATCTAGTCTAATATTACTTCCCAAAACGGTCCATCGGGACGTTGAGGGAGAAAATATAAACCTGTCCGAAGAGGGTACATTTCTACCTTGTTGGATTTGAAATGATACCTTTCGCTCAAACCAAACAATGAGATTGCTTATAGCCATACCATATCAAATTATTGTTGTAAACAAAAACTGCGGGGAGACTGCCGGAACCGAGATGAAAGGTGCTGTTTCCCCGGATTTTCGACCAGGGGGTAGTGCGCTTATCAACGGCTGATGTGCCATGGTCCAAAGCTTGCCCGAAGATACATTCAAAGGCAACGACATTCCAAATCCCTCGATATGTAAAAAATCATTGATGGGCGGCTTCAGATTTCAAACCAGGAAAAGGATCCCATAAGGAGGCATAATGAAGCTCCCAAAACAATTGGTTCTCTTACGGTCTCGCATATCAAACGTTCAACGACCCCTCACCCAAAGATGGTCCTCTTCACTCAGCCAGAAGCCTGGCTCGGCCGGTATCAG
Source organism: Ploettnerulaceae sp. D365 (assembly GCA_003988805.1). Classification (NCBI taxonomy): domain Eukaryota; kingdom Fungi; phylum Ascomycota; class Leotiomycetes; order Helotiales; family Ploettnerulaceae; species Ploettnerulaceae sp. D365. The sequence goes on from QYAL01000123.1 coordinate 23,267, forward strand.
ATTCCCAGGTGCTGTCGATAGCAAGTTCAGCAATACTTTGTCCTTCTATCAGACGCCCGAGGCCATTCCCACGTATCGTTGTATGAACCAAGACGGCGAGATCATCGACCCCTCCTACGAACCTGACTCGGACGCCCTCGCCCTCGAAATGTACGAGAATATGCTCAAGATCTCTATCATGGATATCATCATGTTTGACGCACAGAGGCAAGGTAGACTGAGTTTCTACATGACAAGTCAAGGAGAAGAGGGCACATGTGTGGGTTCTGCGTCCGCCCTCGGACTGCAAGATGTGATATTCCTACAGTACAGAGAAGCTGGCGTGTTTGCGCAGAGGGGATATACGTTCGAGAATTTCATGAGCCAGTTGTTTGCCAACGTGAAGGATCCAGGAAGAGGGAGGAATATGCCTGTGCATTACGGAAGCAAGGCCATGAACATTGTACACTTCCTCTCTACCCTTTTTCATTTGAACTGATTGACTAACGATTGTCAAAGCACACGATATCATCGCCCCTAGCAACACAGATTCCCCATGCCTCCGGCGCAGCCTACGCCCTCAAAATGCAACGGCTCACAAACCCTAACATTCCCCCACGAGTGGTAGCTTGTTACTTCGGCGAGGGCGCTGCTAGCGAAGGTGATTTTCATGCTGCGCTCAACATAGCGGCGACGCGATCCTGTCCTGTCATTTTCATCTGCCGCAATAATGGATACGCAATCAGCACACCGACATTAGAGCAATACCGTGGGGATGGGATCGCCAGCCGGGGTACAGGTTACGGAATTGATACGATAAGAGTGGACGGCAATGATATCTGGGCTGTACGAGAAGTCACAAAGAAAGCGAGGGAGTTGGCGTTAAAGGATGGCGGGAGACCGGTTCTCATTGAAGCCATGTCCTACCGTATCTCGCATCACAGCACAAGTGACGACTCATTTGCCTACCGAGCGCGAGTTGAAGTTGAGGATTGGAAGAGGAGAGATAATCCCATCACAAGACTTCGGAAGTATTTAGAAAAAAAGGGAGTTTGGGATGAAGAGAAAGAAGGTGCCACGAGGGTGAGGACTAGGAAAGAAGTTTTGAAGGCGTTTGCGGAGGCAGAGAAAGAGAAGAAACCGCCGATGAGGAGCATGTTTGAGGATGTTTATGAGGATATGACGCCCGAGACGAAAGGGCAAATGGCGGAGCTGATGAGTATCATTGAGAGGTATCCGGACGAGTATGATATTAGTGAGTTCGAGGGCGGAAAAGATACATTAACTCCATAGCTAAATCAACATCCACACCCTCAGTAAGGACTTCGGCGCCAGGACTATGCAATACGTATACTGACCAATCATTGCCATCGACCTAAGTTCGCGCCTCATCCTTATCAATACAAAATGCCTCTAATTTCCAACATAGATCCATATTTTCTTGCACCAGACTATCTATAATCCAATCCAGACATTAATCCAAATAGTACATCAGTCCACCGATATACCGTACAATCCGTCCTGGTCCATGTCATCTCTTGGTGACACCAGTCACAAGTAAAAATCCATTATTCCCTCCACTCCCAACCTGTACTTTCCACCCCTCCGAGATCAGCATCTTACCGACCGCAGGGCCAAGTTTCCCATGCCCACCCAGACTATGGTTCCCTGCTCCTGTCACGATCTTGTACACAGAACTGGTACCTCCTTTACCATGCATCCTTTCCTCTCCGGATTCATGCCACCACCTGGTGACTGCTTCTCGACTTATTCTTACTGCATCTTTCACGTTCATGCCATGCAGATCCAGTTCCATGCGAGTGCTTTGGCTCGCAACCAGAGCATCTGCTGCTGCGCTCTCCGCGGATTTGGCCTTGGCATCAAGATCTCGTCCGAGTTGTGAATAGTATGCTGCTGCCCCTCCCATTAGCGGATTGGATTTCCCTTTCCTATATGCGGAATGAGCCTGAGCGAAGGCGGTATTGCGTTGTTGGGAATATCCAGTGGCTGTTTCGGCAGCGGTAGTCGCGTCGAGGGGTCTTTCTGGACAAATAAGATTGTGAGACTTTAGCCTGGCTCTCATTGGCTCTGGTTCCAGCTGAAGAGGGGCATGCCGGATCTCAACATGGATTGCAGACTTAACTGTAGTTGGAGCACTGAGTGCCTGAGCAAGATCGCGGGCATCGGCTACTGAGGGTTGCGTTATTTGTAGAAGAATTTCGAGATGAGAAATTGAGACGGTTGGGAGCTCCTGGTGAAGTTCGTAGGCATTGATCTGAATAATAGGGTCGTCTATATCTATTTTCATAGCAGCGTGAGCATTCAAAATTGCTGCAATAGACGCGCGAAGGGAGCCTCCATGCTGGTGGTAGATGGACGTGATTTGCTGCACCGGAAATCCTGTTCTAGTCGATAGAAATTCGATATCGTGTTTCCCAAGATCCCATTTACTCTTAACCGGCGAGGTTTCAGGCGCGATGGCAGGATCGATGGGATTGCTTACATTTCCAGTGGTGCGCTTCTTCTTCTTCCCTTTACCTTTCCGTTGTCGGGGTGCGCTTTCACTCTCCGAGAAAGCTTCGATCCCACGATGTCGATTTCCGCTCTCTTCAAGAAATGCTTGAGTCATTAGTTCATCGATCGCCAGTCCTGCATCGCCCTTGCATTTTTTCAAGGTCCATATTATGTCGAAAGGTTTGAGACCAGGGAAGATGCCAATTAATGCCTTCTCCTTGCCAGAATCGTCCAGATTGTCGAGCTCACTTGGGTATGCTTTCTCTGGAGTCTCTCCTCTGCTTCCTCCTCCTAAATCCAATGCCTTCAAATCAAGTGTGTCCAAGTCCGGGGATATAGATGTGTCATCTGTTTGACTCCTCCATCCTCTCTGGCTTGCGCTAGGGCTATCGTCTTCGCCCCTTACACTCTGATCATGTAGCGAGAAGTCAAGTCCACTGGCACCGCTTGGATCAAACCCAGTATTTTCCTCTGCTGATGCTGAGGACTTTAGAACGTCGAGTGTTCGTCGTGCCAGTGACAGCTGTGCGGGAGCAGATATGTCATAGTCAGAAAGAATTGCTAGTAGGGTTGATGTCTCAATTGACTGAGAGTACTCATCCTATATACTAGTGTCAGTGCCGCAGGCCAAAACATTTGCTCGGACTGGTGACAACTCACAAGCAATTTTGCTTGGAGATCTTCCATCCCACTTAACTTTCGCGCCGTCGGGAGCGCAAAGGAGATGGAGGCTTTTGAATAGATGTTATTCAGCTACCGTCTTTATATAGCTTCCGTAGAGAGATGTTTGGCATGTTTTTACTGAATTTCTGAGCAAAAGGAAATAACATGGTGCAATTCTAGTTTGTGGTGTAATATGTGCTCTTTTCATGCCACTAGGATATGAGGTCATGAGTGCTGGCGCCGTTATCATGAAACAATCGGCATCCGGCGCTAATTTTTTTAGCACCGCTTAACGAAGAAGCGCCCAGACCAGACTTATTGTACGTACTGTAAAGTGAGATGGCGAACCGACTAATGATACAGCAGGTAATGGCATGGATAGGCTGCAAACTTGTTTCCCTTCCTTTTTTGAGAAGTTCTCAACGATCACTAGATTTGGACTTTGACATTTAACTCTCTATGTGTACAAAGTTTTCCTCAACCACAAGTAACATAGTTATGGGGGTTTCAAATCCAACACAATGGGGAAATTGATTCGATTCTTCTATCTGGTGAAGTGCAAAAAGCTAAACCCCGCCATTCATGATTTTCCTCACGTCAATACGCCTAAACGACCTTCCATGCAACTTAGCTTATCATCCCACTGCCCGAAAACGGCGGAGCGGGCAAAACATGATAGGAGTAGCTCGTGAATACAGAAAATGTGGGGAAAGAGTCAGTGATCTTCAAAATAGATCTCCTGGGCGGAAAAATCTTCGCTCGGTCTTCTAAGGTCAAAGCTGGCCTGAGCCTCTAATATTCAGCACCCTACGACAAGTGGAAAGCCCCCTGTCCTTCCCTGATGGCAGTACTCATACGACGTCTCATGACATCCAAGTCGGTGTAATCAGGTAGCTTTAGATAATTGACACAAGTCATGACGCTGGGTAGATAGTCATCAGATGAGTAAGGTGGCTCACTTGGCTTGCAAACCACAGTGAACATAGGGGTAAGAGACTTAAAGCCTAGAAGTTTCATCAGCAGAGATTCAAAGGTAGAAAACTTGGGGGTCCTCACCGCCAATTGGAAGCTTTGGGCTCCCAGTGGTAAACTGCAGGAAGTCTCTTCGTTCAGGGAGAGTCAACTCGCTCATAGTCTGGAGCAAGTTCTTTACGCTCTTACTGTCCATATTGAAGCCATGGTCTGCCTTGATTGAATCCATAAGAGCTAGAGAAAAAATTAGCAGATGAGTCAGAGAGACGAATTATTGGGAACTGTGACGTACTTTCAAGGGACCAATCTTCTTCAATGCGACCGAATAGCATGACTAGCTCATCCGGAGTGAATGCGCTCAATGCTGAATATGGGAACACCTGGGTGAAGCCAGCTCGAAACGCGTCAACTTGTCTCTCAACGCCGCTTCCCAAAGTCATGTCGACAACTTTGTCCAAATAAAGCTGAACATTGTCAATTGTTACGGAGATTTGAGAGCCATTGGGGAGTAGGTCGATTGAATAGCCAGGGAGAGTAAAGTCAAGACCTAGATCATCGATTCTGACTCCATCGATCTCCAATACCTCCGCATTTGCAACCTTCTGTGCCGGAGTGAGGGCGGGATTCTCGTCAATTGCTTTCTTGGACAAGGCATACTTCTTGATCAATTTCAGAGACTTGGCCAGCTGTGGGTCTACAGTCTTCACAGCTCCCAAAGATGGCAAGACAGTCTTCGATTCATCGCCGATGCGGAAGAAAGTTGGATTGAAAGAAACATCAATAATTCTAGAGTCGATCATGGATCGAGCAACGAACTTTCCAAGCATCTTGAATAGGTGGAGAATCCGCTTGCCGTTCTCATTGGAGGCTTGATCCTCGCTCATAGGAGCTGGAAATAGGCCGCGCACACCGAATGCATACTCATCTACATCATTGGTCTCGGTCTCTCGCCACAGCTTGAGTTTTTTCTTGGAAAATTCTTTTGAGACAGTCGAGTAGAACTCGAGAGTCGGCCCAAGACCAGTTCCAACCTCCTCAAAGTACTCTACTTCCAGAATACTCTGAGATGCGCCATAGAGCTCCATGACCTTCAACGCAGATTCCAGAATTTTCGATCGTGATATCCGCACCTTTTGACGCTGAAGTCGACCAAGGAAAGGACGCTCATCGCGATGACGATCACGGCGAGATTCATCGGCAGATTGTGCATTTTGCCATCTGGTCATGGACCGGGCGTACCCAAATGATGTGGATTGTAAAAAGAGGTGACGAGTTTCGAAAGGGAAGAGGAACGGGTAGAGGCGAGCCAAGTCTTCACTCCAGCTTGGCAAGCAATTGCTGGCGACAATCAGAGGTTCCTCAAGTTGTCTGTTCAGTTTGGCGGTGAGTTTTGTGTTTACGAATTGCGAAAGAGGCTCCGCATTAAGCTTCAGAGTATCTTTATTCTCCGCTAGGACTTCGTCAAAGTTTGCATTCAGGGCGTGTAGAATATTCAGTAAGCGAAGAATCGAAGAAGTAGCTGGGTGTTTATCCAAAGAAGCCGGAATTCCGGATGCTGTAGTCTCAGTGCTAGTTTCCGTCGCCTGTGTGATGGAGCTGGGCTCAGGAGGAGGGGGTCCAGGAACCTTTATTTCAGGGTTTAGCAGCTTGCATGGAGAAACAAACGCCCAAAGGAAGAAAGCAAAGAACTTACACGTTTGAACGTAATCGGATGAATGGCTGACCAGACACTTCTGCTGTTTTGATCGTCGATAGTAGTTGATGTGCTGTGCACAGCTCGGTAGATGGTAGTCTCGTTGCCAATGACCTTATCATCAAGGCTGAATTCAATATGCCAATCTTGGGGTACAGCTTGAATCGCAGCTGCGTAGGACATAGGCTTAGATGATGTACTTGGAGTTGCTAAGGCTGCTTGAGCGGCCGCCGCTTGAAGAGCCGAGATGATTCTGGGATTGCTTCCAGGAATCTGCGAAGGTGTTGCTATGGCGCAATTAGCACTGCGTTGGGTGGTAAGATCAAGGAGCTATGCCATGCCTCTGGGATTGAGTACCCACAAGGCGTGTCCTATAAGCTCCAATATCTTGGTGAAATATACATTACTAGGGAATGTTAACTTACCGACTCTCGTTCCGTCTTCTTTGCGCGCGGTGACTTTACCACCAGCGGCCACTTCAAGATTCACGGCAGTAGGGTCTACCGGCAATCCTTCCTCCATATCATCCTCCAGCTCACCCACGATGGCATTCAGGGCAGAGCTATCATCCATGTCTTCATCTTCGGTAAGCTGTCTTTCGTCGGCACATTCCAAAGCACCAGCCAGGCTATCTTCTTCTTGCATTGGAGGTGGAACTGGTGTCTCTGGTTGAGCTTGACGTCTACTTGATCGACGGGTAGTAGTCTTCTCTTGGGAATTATTAGACGTGGAAGGTCCATCTGTAGCCGTAATGCCAGGTGAAGTGGTCTTAGGCTTAGGTTTCCGAGAACTGCGGGAAGTGGTGGGTGCAGGTGCAGTAGGCGTGGCTGCATTTGCCGAAGCTAATCCGCGCTCTACAAGTCGGCTGTGGCCCGTGCCAGCAAATGGATTGGCCATGCTTGCGGCAGCAAGAGCAGCCAAAGCGTTGGAGAGCCCTTCTCTTCTCGATCCCCTAGATCGCTCCGAGAGACTAATTCTTGGACGCAAATAATCATCAAGAGCTTTGAAGGTTGCAATGGCATGAATTGAGACCATGATATTCCGATAGGGTCGTGGAATTTCAGAATCATCATCCGCCACAAGCTTTAGACGAATCTGTTTTGCCAGCATTGATGCAGCACTACTTCTATTCCCGTCGAAGGTGTTTTGGTGAACAGTAACTACCTCAAAATGCTCCGATCGACTCAAAAGATCTTGCAGCTTGTGAATGAGAATACTGAAAGGTGTTGCTGGCGATTCCACGCTCGTAGTGTTGGGTTTCTTGAGCACAGTCCGACCCATGAAGACTTCGAGGAATGCTGAGCGAGCATTATTGCTGAGGGTTTCATCTGGGTTGTTAAAAACCGCAAGCAAAACCCGAACAACTTCTGAGTTCAGCAGTTCAGCACTAGTAACGCTCTCCGATACATCCCCATCAAAGTATGAGGCAAGCGTATTGAAAAGTTTGATTCCATCGTCCAGCTTTCCGAGCAGGTAATAAGATTCGATGTCCAGGGCTAGTCCTTGAAGACTGGTTAAGATTTTTGTGGCTTTCTTCTTCATGCTCTTACTGTTCTTTTCGTTTTCGTGAACATCCAAGAATTGCGTGGCTCGTAGTCCAATAAGTTGTTGAATAGTGGTGGCATCCGTAGGTAGACGATGCGGTGGGCCATTCAGAGACATGGTAGAACCTCTAGAGCTTGCTGGTGAGGGACTGATGTCGTCAGGAATATCATCGTTCTCGTTTTCCTCGTCGTTATCCTCATCTGAAGAATCTTCATCGTCTCCTTCACCAGGCTCGCGGCCAGACTTTTCGATTATTTTTCGTGTGCCGTTGGCTTCAACAGGGTCCGAAACCTGAATGACTGGAGAATTCTCTGCTATGAGCTTGAGACTATCATTTGCTGCGGCAAGTTTCGCAATCTCAGCAATGACTCCTTCGCGATAAAATTGGTAGCGGTAGATATCATCGAGACGAGCTAATAGTAACTCTGCTGCTTGAAGAGCATAGTTCACAAGACTCGGGTGGTCCTGTTGCGAAAGAATTGCTGCCAGGAAAGAGGCATATGGAACAGATCTGAGTGCCTCCGTCAATATCTCCTGATCGAGGTTGGAGAGCATCTTGATTTGAGCAGTCAAAACCTTCTGCCGTACGCTCAAATTAACAGTACTTGAGAATGCATCCGTTAATGTTGGAAAAATGATGATGGCGAATCGCTTAACTTCCTTCTTACATCCATGGAGCAATTCAATGCGTTTCTCGTTGGAGGACTTCTTCCTAGAAGTCGACGAAGAAACCATGGTTGCGGCAGATGCAGCATCCACTTCAACAAGATCCTCCAACGACGTCTCTTTAGGTAGACCAGGAAGCAACTCACAGATAACGTTCAGTGTTTCGATCACCTGCTCCCGGGGTCTATGAATCAAGGCCTGCATGACCACAACACTGTCCAGCTTCGAGGCCACATCTTCCGTAGGATCAGGCGGGGAAACACCAGTGAGTATTTGGTATAGAGTCTCAACCACATTCATTTTAAAGAGCTCTGCAGATAATCTTGCACTAGCTTTTGCTGTGAATGCGAGAACTCGTAGAAATTGCGTGTGGATATTTGGCCCAATGAGATTAGTAGTCCCTGGTAGCAAGAGCCGGAGAATAGCCTTTAGCAGGTCAGTGCTAACAAGCTCTTCGAGTTTGCTAGGGTGGTATCTGAAACTTTCGACAACTCGGGAAACACATAGGGAGCTTTGTTCGACGACTTTCTGGTCGCTTGAACTCAGCACATTCAATAGTATCGGCATGACATCTTTTATGACCCCGAAGGAGTCCTCTGGAATGTTTCGGCAGCAATTGGCAGCTGTAGTGACGGCTGTTCTTTGAGTACTGGTAGCAAAGAAATCAAGGTAGGTCAGGCAAGCAGTCAAACCGCCTTCACGAACAATAGAGGCGGGATATTCGACAGAGATCTTCTCGAGGGTCTACAATAAATGTCAGTTGAAGTTTACCGCGGAAGAGGGAAATATTACACTCAGTGCTTGCTCTGCCAAATCAATGAAGTGAATCTCCAAGAGCTTTGCACAAAGAACTGGTACAGCACCGCCATAAACCACATTGGCAGTGCTGGCTGGTAATGCCTCCATAAGATTTGCAAGGCAACGGCATGCGAGAAGCATCATCTCTGGATTCTCCTCTCCAAATTCAGATGGCTGCATCAACAGAACTAGTTCTTTGATGAATGCATCAGGGGAGAAGTGTCCGGAGAGGTTATCCTCTGTAGATACAAGCAGGATTTCAGACAATTCTTGGAGGGCGATCAATTGTAGAGAGGGGTCGTCCTTTTCCTTCATATTATTCAAGATATCCCGCAATCTGGTAGAAACTCCTGACATCATGCCACTCAGAGCTCTTAATGTGCTCGAGAGCCCGTGGGGGGGTCCTCCTGGTCCACCAAATCCTCCGAACGGGTCTTCGTCATCATCATCTTGTTCATCATAATGGCGGGCCATTTCATCATCCTCATCATCGCTACCATCTTCATCACCGGTAGGAGGTGGAGGCTTATCGTCCAGGCTATTGTCTATCGTTTTTTCCCCATCCTTGGTGGCGCTGCCTGTCTTCTTAGATCGACGGCCAGAGCTTGGAGTGACGGCCGTGTCTGCTTTAGTACTTGTTAGATGTGCCACCCGTTTTCTGATCCGAAGGACCAACCTTGACCACTCTTCTTATTTCTGGATGACTTGCGTTTGGAGGAGCCCGAGTTTGTCACAGGAGGATCGTTGGAGGGACCAGCAGAATCACTGGGGAAATTTAGCATAAATAAAACATAAACAGGAGAGAGGCATTCTACCCAGGACTCGACATAACCGCAGGCGTCTTTCCCTTTCTTCGGCGTGACGGAGCTGCTGCTGGAGGGGGAGGGGGAGCAGGTGGGGTTATATCTGCGTCTGCGACCTTCTGTCGCTTCGGACGTCTTGCAGACGATGGCTTCGTTGGTTCGGGTTCAGGAGCTGGGCTAGGTTCGCGTGCCGGTGCTTTGCGCTTTCTTGCTGATGGCGGCGGGGGCGGAGGTCGACTGGAGGAGGTAGTGGCGGAAGTTCCTGCAGTAGCAGCAGTTGATTCTGAGGAGCTAGCTGCCTGCCTCGCTGCGGCTCTGGTAATTCTGCTGTTGGGAGGCATGAGTACTTGGATCTGAAGGTGATGTGTTGTTCTGAAGAAAGGTTGATGTAGATCGAAAGCAAAGACAGGTGAGGTGGTAGGGGAGGGAAGATCTTAAGAAGTAGAAGAGGGCAGTGAATGGGCAGACCTGGAAGTTCCTGAATTCGATACTGCTGGTGGAATAGAACTCATTCGTTGATCCATCGGCTCACGCCATTTGGTGGCAGAGACTCGTTCTGTTCGGCGAAAGTTGTGTCGTGGATGGGGAAAGGTTGGGCAAGAAGCCGCGAGTATGAGTTGGGCGAGGAAGGGAAGGCTGCTGCTGATTCGGGGGTGTGAATACCAAAGTCGTGCTTTCAGATATGGTATGGTATGGTATGGCGTTCGCTTAGGCCTAGCGTGGAGGTTCCGTCCCTAATCGACAACCATAACCTCCACTGTGGGGAACTTGACTTCATCAAGAGGTCATTCTTATGAAGCAGACCGAGTCGGATTATTATTATTCTGTATGTATATTACATCATCGCAGCTGCTGGCTTTATTTGTATGTTTTACCCGTTTACAATACCTTACCATATATATAATAAGCAGTTGCAATATACCTACCACCTTTACTGTACTGTACTGTAATATCCCGAGCCACTTGTGGCACATGTTCATTTAGCTAGCTATTCACCTTTGTGACTTTCTTTCTTTAACAACCCTATCGTTCCTCGCAGCTAGCTTCTCATTCATAACTCTAATGTCACGAGCTACCTACCTACCTACCTTATCGCCTCTTTCAATCTTACCACATCACAGCATACAGTAACTATAGCTCAAATCGGCTAGATGATACTAGAATTATCCTCAATTCAGGGTCCGACTTGTTTTGACATCTCTGTATAAGTGGCAATTCTTGCGCAGGGTATTTTTTCAAGTCTTAGTTGACGGATAGTCGTGCTCGAACTTGAGTCCGCTATTTATGCATTTGCAATACGAGTAGGTCTATCGTGGCACGACTTCTACTACTCATCAAGATCTACGACATAGGCCAGCTTAACCCACTGCTGAATACTTGATTGTTCCTTCCAAGGCTCTAGGTTTTATGATATACTTGGTCAACGCCTGGTATCACAAATATATGATTCATTGTTATTTTTTATTGTAGAAAACGACTGGAAACATCTGAACCATGCCATTTCTCTCTAAGGAAATGATCCGATCGTACAGGGTTTTCTTGTTCACAAATCGTTATTGCCATGTGCGTTCTGATATTAAACAAAGGTATGCTGCCTAGGCCGAGTCAGCTCCGATTGTTTCTTACAATTTTGCCATTCTTCTAAGCCTCTAAGGCAGTGGCTGCCTCATTTCGCAAGTTCCGAGGCAAGAAGCACAACAATAAAAAGCATCCAACTTCAGCAAGCTAATTCATCAGCCTCAAGTATGCGGGGTCCACCGTTGGCTAGAGGGGATGGGACAGCAGGAGGTTAAAAAAGTCGATAATGTACTTCTATCGTAATACGATCTTTGGCGTGGAACTGGGGCGGCGCAGCTCCCTCTCCAAAGATATCTTAGAATAAACCTGGGCTGGAAAGTGAAGGTCCTCGACCCACTACATATCCGACACAAATCAGTTTTCGAAGTGGACGGCTAAGGAAAAAGAGTACAACTGGACAACAAATCTTGGTTCCCTTACAGTAATGACCACTATATTGGATCAGTGATTACCAATTATGATCAAGAAGACAGGGGCTAACGATCCTTATCCAAGTATCAACTGTCTAGATCTTAGACTAGTCCTTAATGTGATCATATACGAGTCGACAACTGATCGGTTTTGTGTATTTTCTTGTCAGGTACGTAGCGGGAGCATGCCGATGACATGATTCGTATTTCCTCCACAGTTCGAGGTGCATGTATCATACTGAGAAGTTAAAATACCATCAAGGTTAGCCTTTTTTTTCTGCTTTTGTCTTCCGCCATGTACGCCGCAATGCGTCAAGCTTTGGTAACTCATGGTCTCTGACTAAAATACATTTGTTCTGAAATGGGATTGAAGCCTAAAAATTAACAGACATTTGCCAAACAAAATATTCGAAGCTTCGCTCCGCACATCATTATTTTAAGCTATACTTCGGTCCATTTTATGATGAAGCCTGGTTGCGTTTAATTCTCAAAGCTACTAAATAGTAGATATAGTATAGTCTCCACCCCCCTCCCCCCAATAATTATATAGCTTATATCTGATTGTTGGTAAATCGATATGGTGGGTCACGTGACACTGGTCACGGGTTCGGCCACGGACCGCCGCCGAACTCCTATTTATATAGAACACATCTCCCAT
>QYAL01000123.1:35566-91227 GCA_003988805.1 Ploettnerulaceae sp. D365
AAACTCAATCTCTCGTCTCCTACCCAATTGAACCAATTGAACACCAATCAACAACACCAAGGCTAACTCGGAAGTACCATGGAAATAGGTACTACCGACACTGATACTTTAGCTGCTTTTGCTAGCTATTCGTAGCACGAATAGCTATAAAGATTCTTGACAAATAAGAAACGTCCGGAAGACTTGATTAAGTATATAACGCATAAATATAAGACTAGAACGGACTTTATATATTATATAAATAACTTGATATATAAACCGGCAAGTAATACTTTGGTTTAAAATTAGAAAGGAAAAAAGTGTCGCTAGATAATCATTCTGAAAGGGGGGGGGGGCGGCATAACTATATAAGGAAGGGAATGTCTAAAACTACTTCTAGAGGGAGCAAAGATCGTCTATAAAAGGGACACTTGTTGTTATGCGCTGGCATAAATCAAACCTACTTTCGCAATATTTCAATTCTGGAGCAACAGAAGTTTTAGAGCTGTTTTAAATGCCACTGCCTGAAGCCAACGATTTATTTTATGTTATTGAAAGTTATTATTGGGACGAAAGATGCCTACTGCTCTAGGATAGTGCTAGGACAAAAAAAAGTCTTCTAGTAAATAAAATATAGGAATGAGTTTTCGGATTCGGTCCTTCCTTGGTCTTCTCTCGGGTCCGGGTCGGGTCTACCCGGGTCAGGGAGCGGAGCTATGAGGCTCAAGCCCAGGCTAAGGCACTCAGTTTCGACATAGACCAGGTGGACCGTGTCCTGAGATAATGACGTTACTCTATGCAGTGGCGCAGGCGCGGCTGTCGGACACCAGTCAACAATACATCGAACAACACTGAGACTAAACCAGCATAACGCCACCAGCTTACCATGAGCTTGATCTGGGTCGTAAAAGACTAAGAAATCATTCATTTCCATCTTCCACATTCTCTTACTTCGACAGCAACCTGCGACGCTGGGCGACGCTCTCAAAATGGTGTCGAGGCATCTGGTAGCCGCTGTCGGTCTGTTCACTCTGGCATCCGGTGAGCTCTTTACACCAAAGCACGAGGCAGGGAGGTGTGCTATTCGGGGTACATGTGGTAGCTCTGGGTTCTTTTCTCCATCTCTGCCTTGTCCGGATAACGGGCTCGCGAAAGAGCCGGAAGATGTGGTGAGGAAACAGCTGGTGGAAATGTGTGGGTCGAAATGGGAATCCGGCCCAGTGTGCTGTGAGAAAGAACAGGTACGTTGCTAGAGTTTGTTCAAAGGTAATTCTACTAATGCCGATAGCTTGATGTATTGTCAGACAATCTTCAAAAAGCGCAGAGCTTTATCGCAGAATGCCCAGCATGCAAGAACAACTTCTACAACATCTTTTGTACCTTCACCTGCTCTCCAGATCAATCCCTCTTCATTAATGTAACACAAACCGAATTGAGCGGTGGCGAGCTGAGGGTGACTGAGTTGGATCAACTTGTTTCGGACAAATATGGATTAGGATTCTTCGACAGCTGTAAAGATGTCAAGTTCGGACCCACGAACTCGAATGCGATGACATTCATTGGAGGAGGTGCAAAGAATAACACGGAGTTCCTCAAATTCCTTGGGAAGAAAAACCCTCCTTTTGGATCACCTTTTCAAATCAACTTCCCCAGACCGTCCGACTATCCCGAGAAAGGCATGGGTCCATTAATAATGAGTCCGATTGCATGCAACGACGAAGACCCAACCTTGAGGTGTCCTTGCGTGGATTGTCCTGCCGTGTGCCCAGAACTCCCGGCAATCTCCAAATCCGGATCGTGTCATATCGGATTGTTACCGTGCCTATCATTTGGAGCTATTCTAACATACAGCGTGCTCATCTTGTTACTAGCTGCCGCTGTTTCCGGACATATCGCCTGGGCAAAGCATTCAAGACGACGGAGTGAGCGCATGCGACTTCTTCAAGATGCTTCACCAAGCGATGACGAGGATGAGGGCGATATGATCCACAATGGTGCTATGTATGATCGCCCGCAAAGGATCTACCGGATAAACTCCGTATGTGATAGTGCCTTCAGTCATTTGGGGTTTACCGCTGCTCGATTTCCTGGCATCACTATCGGAATGAGCGCCTTAGTTGTCGGTCTCCTCAGCATAGGCTGGATTCGATTTGATATCGAGAGGGACCCTGCCCGATTGTGGGTGAGCCCGACATCTGCCGCTGCTGAAGAAAAGAGCTTTTTCGATACCAACTTCGGGCCGTTTTATCGAGCAGAGCAAGTTTTTTTGGTCAACGAGACGCTATCGAACGGATCAAGCCCAGTATTGAGTTATGATACTCTTGCTTGGTGGATAGATGCCGAGAAGCGGGTTGGCAACCTTAAAGGGGCGAGATTCAATGCTTCACTAGACGATGTCTGTTACAAACCGACTGGAGATGCTTGCGTAGTCCAATCAGTGGCTGCCTATTTTAAAAATGACATCAAGAGCGTCTCTCCGAGTACCTGGAAAGCGAAGCTTGAATCTTGCGCCAAGTCTCCTGTAGATTGTCTTCCTGACTTCCAACAGCCCATCGATCCGACTATGATTCTTGGCGGCTTGCAAGGCGCTGGCAATATTGTCGATTCGCCTGCGATCATAGTCACCTGGGTTGTCCAGAATCACGCAGAAAATTCGCCTGGGATCGAGAGAGCGATGGACTGGGAACGTTCCTTGAAGGACCTTCTCCTTGAACTCCAGGTCGAGGCATCACAAAGGGGATTGAGACTGTCTTTCTCTACGGAAATTAGCTTGGAACAGGAACTGAATAAATCCACAAACACAGATGCGAAGATCGTTGTCATAAGCTACATTATCATGTTCTTTTACGCATCGATCGCTCTCGGTTCGACGACTCTTTCCTTACGATCTGTGCTGCGAAATCCTGCGGCCTCATTGGTTGAGTCTAAATTTTCGCTTGGAGTCGTCGGCATACTGATCGTTTTGATGTCCATCTCGGCATCTGTTGGGCTTTTCTCGGCTGCTAACATCAAAGTGACTCTCATCATTGCGGAGGTTATTCCGTTTATTGTCCTTGCGGTTGGCGTGGACAACATTTTCTTAATTGTACACGAATTTGAGAGAGTCAATATAAGCCACCCGGACGAAATGGTTGAGTTCAGAATTGCTAAGGCCCTTGGTCGTATGGGACCCTCTATTCTTCTATCAGCGATTACGGAGACCATTGCCTTCTCGCTGGGGGCATTTGTAGGCATGCCTGCTGTTCGCAATTTCGCCATTTATGCTGCTGGCGCAGTCTTCATCAATGCGCTGCTTCAGGTCACTATGTTTGTATCAGTACTTGCTCTCAATCAACGACGTGTTGAGGACCGTCGAGCCGATTGCTTCCCCTGCATTCAAATCAAAAATGCTGGCGTTCAGCTTGGCCCCAATGGCAATGGTTATATGAGACCCTATGAAGGCCAAGAGGAGGGCGTTCTCCAGCGATTCATTAGGAAGACATACGCTCCGACACTATTAGGCAAAAAGATGAAAGTGGTAGTGGTAGTCGTTTTCTTGGGTGTTTTTACAGCTGGAGTATCCTTGATTCCTGAAGTATCCCTGGGTCTTGACCAGAGAGTGGCGATTCCAAATGAGTCTTATTTGATCCCATATTTTAATGATCTCTACGACTATTTCGAGTCTGGTCCACCGGTCTACTTCGTAACTCGGGAATTAAATGTCACTCAAAGGCTACATCAACAACAGCTTTGTTCTCGGTTCAGTACTTGCGAGCAAGACTCTATTGTTAACATAATTGAAGGGGAACGCAAAAGATCAAACCTCTCGTACATTGCTTCAACTCCTGCGAGTTGGATCGATGACTACTTCCGTTGGCTTGATCCTAATCTTGTTGAGTGTTGTGTTGAAAACCACAAGACATGCTTCGAGGACCGCAATCCATCTTGGAATATTACTTTAGCCGGCATGCCAGAAGGTCCAGAATTCATACACTATCTCGAGAGATGGATTAAGGCACCCTCGGATGCAGACTGTCCTCTAGGTGGAAAAGCAGCGTATAGCACTGGCCTTGTCATTGACAACGATAGAAAAACGATTCCTGCAAGTCATTTTCGGTCGGCACACACACCTTTGAGGAGTCAAGAAGCTTTCATAGATGCCTACGCTTCCGCCCGCAGAATTGCGGACGGCTTAAGCAGCAAGTCCGGCGTGGAAGTCTTCCCCTACAGCGTCTTCTATATTTTCTTCGACCAATATGCCACCATCGTGCGCCTAACAGCTACTCTCCTTGGCTCAGCACTAGCCCTCATTCTCGCCATCTCCTCGATTCTCCTCGGGTCTCTAAGAACTGGAGCGATAGTCACAGCGACAGTAATAATGATAGTCGTTGACATCATCGGTACTATGGCTGTCTTTGACGTCTCGCTCAACGCCGTCAGCCTTGTCAATCTTATCATCTGCGTGGGCATCGGTGTCGAATTTTGCGCCCACATCGCCCGGGCATTCATGTTCCCCTCCCGCGCTGTCATGGAGCGTGCGAAGAATAAGTTCCGTGGTAGAGATGCCCGAGTTTGGACTGCGCTCGTGAATGTTGGTGGCTCAGTGTTCTCAGGTATCACGATCACCAAGTTACTCGGTGTATCCGTCCTGGCGTTCACGAGAAGCAAGATCTTTGAGATATACTATTTCAGGATCTGGTTGGCGCTGGTATTGTTTGCTGCTACACATGCGCTGATCTTCCTACCGGTGGCGTTGAGTCTGTTGGGTGGTGAAGGATACATGGATCCTGAAAGTGAGGGAGGATTGGAGGAAGATTTAGCAAGCAGACGATATAGAGCGTTATTGCCGGAAGAGGAGGATGATTCTGATTACGAGTATTAGATCGATAGAAACTGCTAAGCGGACTTCTTCTGGGACTGTTTTATTGCATTAAAGGGGGATTCCAATGAAAATAATTAAATCATGGGGTCAGCAAGATCGTCTCTTGAGAACTTGACTGTATAGGAAGCATTAGAATGACAACGATGCACTTCACTGCCAACCCAATTCCGAACAAATCATCAGTAAAGTGAGGTTGCAGGTTGAGCAGAAGCCTTATCTTGATTTCCGAGTAAACCATTACCAATTACATTTCTTACGGTATTAATAAACTGTTATTGCCAGCACGTAATTCATACATATATACTCACACTGTCCTCTTGTAGCGTCCATACTACCAGTCCACAAATTAATTCGTGGCCTTCAAAGCCTGCCTTGTACATTCATACACAACAATATCCTAAAACCCCACCCGATACACAAACATCGCAACCCGTGAGGTTCAAGACACTCTACTCCAAACAAGTTTAATGTCAAACCTCCCAATTAATCCCAACACTCTTCCCTCCATACCCTCGTAACAAGCGCATTGGCCCCAATCCACACAACATGCATAACAATTTCCGCAACAATTGCCACTAGAAGCATTAAAACCCCAGGCACCTGCACCGCCAGATTAAGCGTTAATGGTCAATGTGCACTAGGCAACAAAAGCCTCCTATTTTTCTTTATCAGAGCATTCAGCTTCTTCTCCAAGCCCTCCGTCTCTTTCCTCGCCATCTGCATTGCTCCCTCGGATTCCGATAGGCTTAGTAAAGAAACGTTGCCAAGTGGTTGTCCGGGATGCCCACGACTCAGATCGCCACCGATAGCGAAGTGTGCAGTCATGTTCTCTAGACCTGTAGCAATCATGCCTTCCCGGTTGGAGGTTGTAGGTCCATATCCCCCTTCAGGGCCGGTTTCAGGACGGCGGCCATGATTATCGGTGCCCCAGGATGTCCAGGCAGCAGGATCACTAGAACGATTGATCTCCGTGTCGAGCGCATTGGCATTCAGAGCTTTCTCGAGCTGAGAATTAGTTGAAAGGGATGGAAGCACGTATTGGTTGATGTAGCTGAGTGCCTCATCGCGCTGGATCTTGCTGACTGGGTCCATGACTGGAGCACCATTGGTGGAGACAGGGAAGAAAGACGGTGGTCCGTTAGGTACAGCACGACCTCCGATTAACGCGAATCCATTGTTTGCATTGTGCTTCGCTGAGGTGAAGGATGCCGGGCCATATTCATGAGCGATCCGAGCTTGGAGTTCAAGATATCGCTGCTCCTCTTCGGGTGTGAGGTTGCGGATGCAGTCACCGTTCGGGGTTAACATGATTCTATTAGGACCTTCCGCGACTTTCTGCACTGGTTCTCCGGCGAGTAGAGTTGCTCGATCCTCAGCAGAGATTGTAAGCTTTTGACTAATGGCCTGAGGATCGATCGGGGCTTCGACTCGATGGTTCACAACCGGATTCTTGAGCAGGTAGAGGTTGCTTGGGTCAGCAATTATCCCCTCAGCAATTAGCTCATGGAATATGGTCGCGGGAGTCGGTATAGGTTTGTCGGTGACCTCATCATCTACCTCTGGGGTAGGAGGAGCAGGCTCTGGCGACGCAGCTTGCTGTACCTTGGCTTTTCCCTTGCCCTTCAAGTCATGACCTCTGTTCGAGAACTTGCTGACTTCTGGTGCCACCGGACTTTGCTTCTGCAGAGTCTGGACTATTTGTTCGATAACAATCGACTTAGTGGTCTGTTCCTCCGGTACACTATCCACAAGTCCAGGTCCAGGTCCAGGTGATGTTGGCCGACTGACGGTGGGTGTTGATCCTCCAGCTGCACTATGTATGGTGCGTTCCTTCTTCTGCTTCTTCTTTCTCCCCATAATGGGAGCAATCTCGGGCTCGAGCTCTGGCTCAGTCTTTGTTGCAATTGCCTCTAAATCTAATCTCTCTTTCTGTTTCTGGATCTCCTTCCTTTGCTTCCTTTGCATGGCTTTCGTAGTCTGACGAACAGGTGCAGATCCGATGATTACTGACGGCGGGGGTGAACTTGCTCGAGACATTGAAGCTGATGTGATAGAAGCATTGTCTGAAATGATCTCGCTGGAAGGTGTACTGGGACGCTCAAGTCGCGAGGCAGACACAAGACTAGGTTGACGAGGCGGAATAAGGTTGGGTGGGAACATAGATGTAGCAGAAGATGGTGTTGCATTCCCAGTAGGTGGATTCTCCGTCTTTGGCATTGATGTAAGTCGGAGGGTCTTGGGAGCGGGTCGAGAGAATGGCGATTGAACATTAATTCCGGTGCCTGAAGGCAAGGGAGGGAAGGCTGATACAGATACTGACTTGCCAGGCATGGGTGTGTCAACACTACTTGTCAGTTTTGCGGCAGGCTTCGCGGGTACTGAGATGTTCAAAGTCTGTAGAGCACGGTTTTCTGTGACCTTGCTGGATGTTTGGGAAGCAATAGATGAGGCAGCCGATGGTTTCTTGTTCGCAGGTATCGATGCCACTGGCTTGACTGGGACTTTAGTGACTACTGGCTTTAACGAGGTCTTGCTTTTGCCACTATCTAAAGCTGGGAAGTCTTCCGATTGAAGTGTATGCTGCGAAGATTGCGAGGGAATGGCTTTTGAAAGTCCGGTATTTGTAGCAAGCACTTTAGCATCTTGCCTAGCCTGAGCTATTGAAGCAACTGCCTTCGGTTTAGGAGCGCTTTGAGGTGTTGAAGGAACCGAAACCGTTGATAATGGAGTCGTCACTCGGGGGATAGCAGGAGCACGTGATGGTGTGAAAGGAGCGGAAGTGGGAACAAATCGGGATAGCAGTTTAGTAGCTGGTTCCTCACGGATGGTGGGTTGAGGATGGGCGTGAGATAAGGCAAAACCGGGTGGGACTGATGGAGTCGAGGAGCGCGATACCTGGTTTGAATTATTCAGGCTCGGTGGGACAGAATCATCATCTGCGACAAGAGCATCTACTGAAAAAGTCGCTTCATCGAGAGAAGGGAGGCTTTGATCATCTGAGAATATATGTTAGCAAATGAGGGGACAAACAGATTTGCCGAAAAGAACGAAACAAGAGAATGAAGCAGGTCGATTCTAGAGTATCGCCAGCCTTGGGCTTCAGAGCATCATCACGTCACAGGCCCATCATCGTCTTCGAACCAAAGAAGAAAGGTACTGAAGGCACGAATGCGTGAGAATGCTACATTTTACCAGCCAACTCTTTTGGCTTGGGTTTGGGGAATTAACGTACAAGAGAAGGTAGCCGAGACGAAGACGATGATGAAGCCCCGGCGACGTTTGCGCCCAATCCGCTATAAATTCCAATGCTGCAGGCCGCGATGCCCAGTGATCAACGCAAGGAAAACAAATCCATGAGGTCTCCTCACTCCCAATGGTTCCCCAACGCCAGAGCAGCCGAAGCTTCCATCTTGGGAGATCAACCATGCTCGCTAAAACAAATATGCTAACCAGCAAAATGCAATGCCCTATGAGGGGCATTTGCCGACGCCAACCCCAGTGAAATCAATATCTACAAGCGTCTTGCAATAAACGCCTATTCCCAGTATGTCTACCATCGAGAGAATCCATTGCTGTACATCATATTCGGGTTGTACCCACCTTGAGCCTGGCCACCAAACAGTCCCTGTCCGACTCCGGCATTGCTCTGTTGCTGATGCAATCTCGCTTGCAAGATACTCGGGTCTGCAAGATCATTGACTAAGCCACCTCCCCCAGAGGAGGAAGTGTTAGCATGTCTGTGCTTCTTTCCCTTCTTCTTCTGCTTTTGACCGAAGTCTTGGAATGCTCCAGTCTGAGGACCGTAGAGCGATGCCAGGAAGCCAGAAGCAGGAGCTGGAGTGGAGGAGGCAGATGGGTATTGTTGAAGAAAAGAAGGAGAAAAATTGTACTCACGCTTGCCTGTATCATGAGATTGACCACTCGCAGTAACACGCCCACCTCTATCAAGCATGTCCCGAAGGAATTCACTGTTGTTTCCCTTTTGCAAGCCACCGAACAGGGAGCTCCCACCCATAGGTCCCCCGAATCCATGTCCTTGACCAAACATCCCGCCGATGGGCGGAGTAGCAGTGGATTTTAAACCTGGAGGCGGGCCTGGCATAGACGAGCCGTAAAATTGACTTCCGTGATTGACAGATGGCATCATAGACGATTGCTGAGCCATTAACTTCGGATTGGCGGATGGCTTGACAGAAGATGCGGTAGACGATCCATCATTTGCGAAATTATACCTAGACGACTGTCGGTTGTGACCTTGCTGTTGAAAGAGCCCAGATCCCTGCCCGAGATTTCCCATTCCAGGTGGATATTGGTCCATGAAGCCAGACTGTGCTTGAGTTGACTTCATAAGGGCGAGTTGGTTCTGCTGATGTGCAGTTAAGGTGCGTCCATTGATAGAGCTCAGACTACCAATATTCTGCGGAGGAAAATTCTGGGCAAGGCTAGGTCCGAAAGATCCCCCGTTGG
The DNA here is from genome assembly GCA_003988805.1 of Ploettnerulaceae sp. D365. Taxonomy (NCBI): domain Eukaryota; kingdom Fungi; phylum Ascomycota; class Leotiomycetes; order Helotiales; family Ploettnerulaceae; species Ploettnerulaceae sp. D365. The sequence continues at coordinate 44,874 of QYAL01000123.1, forward strand.
AGCCACGATGAATAGGTGCCTGTGCACTTGGACGACGTTGGCTGTGGTAGTTCTGTGGTAGGCTACCTTCCCGGCCATTATCTCTATCTTCAGGCTCGCCTCCTAATTGTAAACTTCCACTCTCTGGAGCTTCTTCCTCCAACGGTTCGGGGACAGAGTGTAGGTCAGTCTGAGAGTCTTGCTCCAAATGGAGCCTAGCCTCTTCCTGTCTATCACGCATAGCTCTTCGCTTCTCACCCCCAAAATCATCGAAAAGTGGAGGAAAGGCGGAGAAGATATCAGAACCCTCTTCTGCGTGGTGCGGTCTTGTGAACGAGACTTCGGAAGAATTGAGATCTTTCAGAAGGCCGATTAGGAGGAGATCTCGTTCAGGTACGGTAAACTCATTCGAAGCGGCAGTTGCGGATGATGGGAAAATATTCGAAATCTGAGGAGATTCTTGGTGTTGCGTGTCTTCTATCACTTCTGCTTTTGTCGGTACAGCTTGTGAGATTGCTGGACTGGAAGCTGCTCCACTGGCGAGACTCCCTCTCCTACTGCGCTGTTGCATACCTCGGTTTGCCCAGCTTGCAGATGATGGCAGCGCAGAACCGTCGCCACTATCGGATCCGTCCTTACTATTGTCTCGTACCATCGGATGGGTGGCCGTTGCGGTCGAATGGGCTTGTTGGATTGGTGCCTGTGCTTGCGCGACCTGACGAGAATTTGAAGACGAAGAGGATGCCGTAAATGGAAGTGGGCGTTGTGTATTGACGCTATTAATGGAAGATAAATCTTGTCGGGAATAGCTATCATCATTATCACCAGGTTCGTGAAGGAACATGCAGTTTTTATTGGTGCAGGTTTCGTTCCGTAGATAAGCAGAGCAGTACTTCGTCGTTCCTAATTGTGCTCGGAGGATACGGTCGCCATTTTGTGACCCGTTGACTGCAGCAATGCATCTCGCTGCGTCTTCCTTTCGGGCAAAGGTAACATAGACTCCTAACGATTGTGGCTGCCCATTTGACCCTGAGTCTTTCTTATTACTGACAACGATCTTGATAATTTTACCGTACTGGCCAAAGTACTTATCACCTCGAAGAGTCTCCAAGATCTCCTTTTCCGCAATGTTGGGACTCAAGCCGACGACATAAACGAGGTTTTTCTGGACAACGCGAAGGCCGGAAAGATGCTTTCGGTTGAGACTTTCTACCTCACGCTTTTGGGCCTCTTTTTGCCGTTGTTCTTGTTTCTTTTTCGCGTTTCTTTGCACATTGGCCTTGAACTGCGCTACCCTAAAAGGGGTATAAGCAATTAACATTGTAGATGTTCACGAGAGCTCTTACTCTTCAGGCGTAACAACTTTCCATTCTATTGTCTTCTCATCGTAAGGTCTCCGGCATGCTGGACATAGACCATTCATGTTCGTCTTGATGTTGTTAAAGCAAAACTGACAAACCTAAATCGAACCTCAAGTCAGACGAAGCTCAAGACGAGATGTCGATATCATGCCATCTACTTACCTGATATCCGCAAGGACATGGCCGAAAATTCTTGTCGGAAAGGTCGAACTCTTCAACGCAAAGAGGGCTAGGGGATAATTGTTAGGTGACCAGGTTGGTGCAGAGACTGCTAGAGCAGGATAGTTAGGGTCACATACCAGCAATCTTCATCGTCATCGATGATAACATCATGGGGGGCCATCTTGAAGGGCCAGCAGGTTGCTGGGGATAATGGACACCCGTGGCGTGGAAAAGATGGAAAAGGTTGATGGCAAATGGGGGCGCGGAGGGTCCGCGGATGGCGCGTCTCAGAGCTAGACGAAGTATGTATGAGACCTCGAGACTTGAAATCGTTGCGAGTTGTGTGATGCAGGATCGCAGATGTTGGCGGGCAGTAAGACACAACAAGGTGTATTAAGAAGATGAAAGGTTCTCGATGTGATGGCAGCGTCGACCTGCTGGCGAAATGTAAAGTCCAAGCGCGCTAGTCGCTTTTAAGGTTAGGCCCAATTTGACAAACCGAGCGCCCGCTACTTGCGAACCTCGATAGTTTGAGGCGTACACGGTTTCTACTGCAATCTGCATCTGCAATTGACTCTACCGCACCTCGAAATTCGCCATGGCAATGAGGCTTTCGAGATCGAGGGCCCCAGCCTCAGCTTTACATTCTAGTAGGATTGCTCTCATCCGCCGCAATGGGTGCAACACTGCCATTCGGGCATTCTCATCGACCCAAAATGCCCAGGTCGTTGTTTCTCAGGATACTCCCAATATGCGACATGCTCAGAGAGCCCCCGACCCACCTGGCGGACTCCAGGCACCTATAGTCAACCCAGCCGACAAGTATGCTGTGAAAGCGGACGACATGCACAAGTATGGATCATGGCTGATGGGTTGCCTGCCAAAGTACATCCAGCAATTTTCCGTTTGGAAAGATGAACTGGTCATCTACATTTCGCCAGCCGGTGTAATTCCAGTTTTTTCGTTTCTCAAATGTATGTGCTGAATGTATTACTCCCGGTACCTCGGAACTGATTCTCAATAGACAATACTGCCGCAGAGTTCACCCAAGTTTCGGATATTACCGCGGTCGATTTCCCGACCCGAGATCAGCGATTCGAGGTTGTCTACAATTTGCTTAGCGTACGACATAACTCCAGAATCCGAGTCAAGACGTACGCGGATGAGGCTTCTCCTATTCCCAGTATCACAAGCCTTTACGACGGAGCCAACTGGTACGAGCGTGAGGTCTATGATCTTTTTGGTGTGTTTTTCGTTGGCCATCCAGATTTACGACGTATTATGACCGACTACGGCTTTGATGGGCATCCCTTGAGAAAGGACTTCCCACTGACAGGATATACCGAAATCCGATATGATGAAGAGAAGAAGCGGATTGTGGTTGAGCCTCTGGAGTTGACACAAGCGTTCAGAAATTTCGAGGGGGGAACCGCTGCATGGGAGGTATGCATCACGCATCATGATCTTTGGTATATGACACTGATATCGTACAGCAAGTTGGACCTGGAGTCGATAGGAAACCGGAAACGTTTAGATTACCAACAGCAAAGCCAGAGGAGAAGAAGGAGGAACCAAAGAAGTAGATTTAATGGTTTGTATGTATATAAGTCTTTTTTATTTTCAATGTATGCCTGTTGCATCAGTCATTGTTTAATCGCGCTAAACTCCGTGAGATTATAAAAAAGCCACTCCACGCGCCTGTTTCAAAAAATGCGAATGTCAGTGCTCGTTCCGGCTGATTTTCATTGTTAAATATTAGCATAGATTTATATGCTTCTACATATCACAAGAGTGGTTATCATAGGTATGGATATAGCTATCAATATCCAGGCTCCTTTATTTCAAACCCTTTTCGCGCCTCGTCTCATGACCTTTAAAGTAATAAAGTTGAGCTACTACCTACGCGAATTGTATATTTCTTAGTCCTCTATCATGCATCGTCTTCTCACTGGATTAATAACCCCCTTCAAGTCTATGCGTATGCACTATTAGCAATTTCAATGAACTCCATACCTGCTGGTATAATAATATGGAATAGCACGTGCTTGCACGTGATGGTTGGTCACGGGCTCAGCCATCAAAGGGTGGTCACGGACTAACCGTCGGAAACCCCTGCGAGCTTCTTCTGCGCCATTCCCCACCACCCCACTAATCAGCAGACCCCCCTCGAAAGATTATCTAGCGCCATCTTCCCTCTTTTACTTATCGGTTTATATATTAAGTTATATATATATATATATAATCTGTACTATCTTATATTTATGTGTTATATAATTAATCTGGTCTTTCGAACGTTTCTTAATCGTCAGTTATCGTTATAGCGATTCGTATTATAAATAGCTAGCAAAAGCAGCCAAAGTATGAAATAGAAGTTAAATAATCTTTCTGGGGGGGGACCATATATATGAAAACCGTGGAGGGGTGAGGAGTGGATTACCGACCGAAGAGTGCACGGACCAAAGATTAAATCCAACCCGAATTAAGCTTAGCATATGCGCTAAATAGTCAATTATACAGAACCGAGATACTGTAACTATATATTCGGAACATGTTTCCTATAGTTATGCGCATTCTCTCGAACTCAAGGTCTACCGACACTGATCAGTTTTCTCGAGTTCAGCCGGCAAGCAGATCAATTATTCTAATGATTGATCCATTCAAGCACGCAAGAGACTTCTCATCGTACAACTTAATATGTATAGAACTATTTAGGTATGATCTGTACAAACCTCACTTCGATCTCACTTCCACCTTCTCGTCGATCTACAACAAATCAACACCCCTCCCGTAGTGCTCTATACTATACGACAACCACAAACCTCTAATACTACGAACTCCCCAACCAAGAGCCTTCCCCTCTTGATCAAACCGCCATAATTCCATCAATACCTCCCTCGAAACCTCCTCTTTGATCGATATACGTACGACGGATCGATCTATACACGAGAACCTCCCTCCACGACTTTCACGAATTCCTAGATCGATCGATAGACGAATACCCCAAAATCTCACCTTCCCTTCAGCTTTAGGCAAATCGATCTACACTGGAGACCTCCTGGAAACACTTCCCAAACATGAAATCCTCACCTTGTCACACGCAGCTCCTCCCTTACGAACCGTGAACCTCGAATCTCGAACCTCCCTCAAACACGAACCCCATGCAAACCTCCTCGACAGCCTTGGTCGTACAATACCCTGGAAACGCGAGTTATCGGCTCGAACAACCACAAGAGACAACCTCGTGCGAAGTCCACATCGAAAGCCACCAGCGGATCTTAAGAACGTGCACTCTTCGCCTGTACTGATCTTCACCCCGCTGAATGGTTCTCTCGAGCAGCTTTTGACCACTCCACAGAAACGTTGACGTGCTGTTCCACCGCCTACTCAGTGTGTGCAAAGTACAGTGAGTACCAACCATGGCTGCAACGAGGGGGCATAATGACCGTGGACTGGGAGGATAGGGTGCAGGTGGAATCCGTGTCAGAAGCTCTCTTACAGGAGTATGTCGACTTCAAGCGGACGGAGTACCTACACCTTGTCTTCGTTAATAACAGCCTGTTGTTTGAGGCTGATTTTGGAAAGTTTTCAAGAGCAACGTTCAATACGACCGGTAACGCTAACGACCGCTTCGTGAAATTCAGGGATCTGCTACGGAGTAGAGGCGTGTGAGTTAACAAGGATTCTCGCGAAAGGTCAACAGCTCGAGCACTAGCTGATTTTGCTGCCAGGGCAGGATACAGGCAATGAACCGAAACGCAGATACTTGAGGCCGTCAAATCAGGAATTGTATATCAATCTGATTGATGATCAACAAGGTCTTTGCGTTGAAATCCTTGAAATCATCCCTGTTCCCAATATCAAAACCTCGTGCGGGAGCTCCAAAGCTCCAAACTACAGCAGTTTCTAGCTGCGGCTTCGCCGATCTCACCGTCCCAGCCACCAGCAAATCCTCCATGCTACAGCAGTTCCAACTGTAGCAGAGAGCTCCTAGGGCAAGTAGTCTCCGCACCAAAACTCCACGCTATAGCAGCTTCCAACCGTAGCATGGAGTTCGCCAAACCTCGTAAGGAAGCAGCAACCCCCCGTGGCTCTGAGTCGCGCCCTCCAATCCACTCAAATCAGCTGAGAATGGAGCTCCAGCCTTCTTACTGCTAATTCTCCCTGCTACAGCAGATCCTAAATGTGGCATGGAAATCACCATACTTCGTGAGGGAGTTCTATTCTCCACGAAACCACAGGCTATTGCTGAAAACAGCTATAGCCTCGTCAACTCTCAAGCTACAGTATTTTCTAGCGGTAGCTTCGCTACTCTTACCGACGTTTCCACAGCTAGCTCCAAAGGCGCTGTAATACTGACTCTGAGGGAACATCTTACTGCAGCTTGTTGCCAATCAGAGGCTTCTTTCGATCTCCCTTTTGCTCCCCAGGGGATCGTATTGATCAACACCACGGAATATTCGACAGACTCTCGAACTCAGGCCCTACCGACAATATTCTACCAGGCATGATTCAGCGCGCCTGGTGGCGACTCCTATAATGGATGTTAAACATTTCACGGTCCTTCCATCCAAATCAACAGCTCATAATAGCCTCATATTGAACGAGCCCATTACTAGTTCTTATGATTCGGGTTGATTCGAATCGGTATTAGCTTATCTAAGTGGCTCGGTTATAACTCTGAACGTTCTCTATGAAGTCATCCATGACAGACGAGATTTCCGTTTTTTCGCTAATGACTAGTTATTCCCCATCCCTATGGGTGTGTTTAACCTATGGACAGCTCTCTTTTGGGACTTGCTGCTAGCCTCTTATCGTTACGTATGCGACTATGTTAGGTTGATGGAGTGGCCCGGTCATAAATTTCGACTACCTCAAATCGTTAGGAATTAAGAGACACTAAAAAGGTCCGACACTACTTAAACAACCGCTGCCTTCAAATTTCCTTCAAATTCCCTCATCAAATTGCCTTTAATATTCCCCCGAGTTTTTTCCTACGACGTGTATCCTCATAAGCCAATTACCAACCAACAAAATGTCTTCCTCAATTTCCACAAGCAAGATGTCCGTAGTTGAGGCCAACCACTTTCGCAACACCACCTCACTGGACAGCCCCGACTCCTTTTCAACTATCCAGCGCGAGGCAGCCGAACAAAAGCTATATTACATGAAAGACATTTGTGATCCCAAGGAGTTCGATGATCTCGTCGACCAAGAGCTCCAACGAGCAAATTACAATCTCACCACCAAAAGAGCCGAGACAACTTTCCGTTATTTCGCTAGAAGACTCAAGACGAAGTTGAGCACTTTCAAGTGTTATACTACTAGCACAGTGTGAGGGTATGTAACAATCGCTCATAACCTCCAGCCTCTTAGTTGAGATCGTGCTCACGTGATAACTTTAGGATACTAGACCTGATTATGTACCTACCTACGGACCAAGGCAAAGGACGACCAAGCAGTAAAGTACGACCAAGCAGCACAGCACTCAATTTTCCAGGAACTTCATTCCACTCCTCCGGAATCAAAATGGAGGTAATCCAATCAGCAAGCGGGTTGCGACTCGTCTGTTTCACGGCAATATCAGAATAAAGAACATCGACGACTTCGGACCAGGCTTAGAAAGCCATCCATTCGCCAAACCGGACACCAAAGACACAACTTTTCCAGTAAAATTAATCCCACGGAACCTCGATCTTATGTATCTCGACCATTCGAGCTCTCAGACAACCAAAAGCGGTTTACGACTGAAGTGGCCAGCAACCGCCCTCGCAACAACCAAAACCAAACGACTCACCCAAAAATTACAAGATAACAACACCGAAAACGCCTTCGAACATCCTCCCTGTCGGATAACAGTCAAGACAGGGTCTCCCCGCGAGGGGGGAGCTCACCAAAGTCCTGCGCTTTCGCGTAGCGGTGGGTGTCAGTAGTTCCTTGTTCATCGTCACTCCTGTGATAGATGGGAAGGTTACGAAGCCAAGCAGGACATCTCCATAGAGACTTTAGAATATATTCAAATGCGTGAGAATTTTAACAAAGTTCCCTATCCTAATTCGCCCTTGATATTTACAGCTAATAGTAGAGCCTTGTGAAACCTCATGTAGTAGATGAGGCGCACAACAGGGCGCACGACAAGCCTTCGCAAGCCACATCTTTCGCCCTCCGACTCAACCAATAGCATGAGTTATAAAAAGCCATCGGTGGAGAAGTCCACTCGATGGGGTACAATGGGGCTGACAAAGCCTCGTTAACTGTCTATTTCAGCCAATGGTTGGAACGTGAAAACGCCAGAGACCCCCACTACGGAGGGATTATCTTCCCGCGGCTACCTTAGAACAACCGTCTTGACCATAGCCGTAATCTAGCTGCCTTAACACCCACCAGTTGGAGATATGGACTATCATGTCATCGGAATATCTAGAAATGTATAAAGACACATGCTGTCCTGTTGAGTTATCATATCCTTCATCTCATAAATAACTGCATATATACCTCTTCATTCTTCTCTCCTCTTCTCTTCTCGTCTCTCAGCATCAACAACCTCTCTACAGACTGCGAGTGCTTACGGACATATAATCTTTAACCTCATCTCAGATTACAGTCCTCAACATCATAATGGCTGATTCCTCTTGCAACGAGTGTATCAAGGTATCCCCCCGCCGCTCCTCCAACCTTCTACATCGTTTATTCAAATCACTCACACCTTCTTTCAGGGCACTATCCACACAGGCTTGCCCCAGGGCAAAGAAGAGCTAGTCCATGGCCTCAACTCTTACGTGGTCGGTAACCGCACCAATCCGAGGGCCATTATTGTAGTCTACTCAGACATCTTCGGTCTCGGGCTGCCGAACAACAAACTGATCGCTGACTCCTACGCCAAAAGCGGCGAATACCTGGTTTATCTCCCAGACTTCTTCAAAGGGGACCCAGTGGGCCTCAAGATCGCTGACCTTTTGATCCCTGCCGACGAGTCAAAGCTGGGCACGTTCTCAAAGTACACTGGTTTGCTTGCAAGTGCTCCTTCTTTCATCATGTGGAGCATGAGGCATAAGCACGGGCCAACCGATAAAACCTGTATGGATTTTCTAGAGTCTTTAAGACGCGCTACACCCAAGAGCCAAAAAATCGGGATGGTCGGCATGTGTTGGGGTGGGAGGTATGCTATACGAGCAGGTCTCGAGAGCAAGATGATCGAGATTGATGGCACAAAGACTTCCCTTGTGGATGCAATCGTGGCTCTACATCCAAGCAACTTGGTGATTCCAGGAGATGTTGAGGGCATTGCTGTGCCTGCCAGTATCGGATGGGGAGTCGAGGATATTGCCGTTTCATACTCTCTGAAGGGTAAGATTGAGGATATCCACGCAATGGAGAAGGAGGGAGGGAGGAAGGTGCCAAACATTGAGCACAAGTCGTATACTCCTGGCCGCCATGGCTTTTCTGTAAGAGGCAATCCGGATGATCCACAGGAGAGAAAAAGTCTGGAGGACTCGGTAGCACAGGTTTTGGATTGGTTCAAGCTGCACCTCTGATCAAGTTTTGTTGGATTTTTTTGAGTTTGGGGTTCAGTTGATTGGTGGAGTTGCTGCCTTTTCATATTGTCTGAGAGATTCCTAAGCCCAGAGTTTACGTATTGTAGTCTACCAAAAATATCAAGTACATGGTATCTATCTAAAGGCAAACAAACAATGCAATCTCAAAAACCTTTATATTGCAGGTGGGTGTACTTCGGAAGGCAATACTACATACTGCTGAAATAGAGCATATGTACTCGTTCCCGGAGCAGCCGAAGACTGATCTTGCCAATCAGTTGAAGGCGACTTAAAGGGGCACGACCAAGGCGAACCAAAACCTAGTCACTTTAGCGAGATCACAAAACATGCCGTATTTCCCGTTCCCGTCCCAAGGCTTCCGCTTTCTACAGTACTCGTCTATCACGATCTACGAATATAAAAAACATTCGTCACCGATATGTTCTATCTACGGATGCCTCTATCCGCTCGACTCTTAACGTCGCCGAGCTCGGAGATATCAGAAGTGGGCTGGTGCTGTTGACTCAGCGCCGTTCGCCCACTTACATCGGAGATGATACTGTCATATCTATCATATCCTCGGACTATCTCTAAGGATATTTCTACTCCGTATCCGAAGAAGCAGCCTCAGTAGTTGCAGACCAGTCATTCCGGCCCAGTGGTATATTTGCTGTTCAAAAGAAAGCCGTGGATCTACTATCAGCGGGAGGCTCCGCTCTCACCGTACAATCCCTGTCGTTTTTGAAAATATATGTATTTTTCTCGCCTTCTTCTTTTTCATCCCTTGTTGTACTTACTTTTTCTCCCTGATGGATTCATTTTTGTCAAGCTTATATATACATTTGAACTCGAACGTATTATTGGTGTATCCGGAAATTTTCAAGCATTTACCAAGTACCCTCGCTTGGCCAATTCTTGAGTAGCAGATGTCGATGAATCAGTACACAATTACTACAAAATTTCTCTCTTATGATTTTCATTTGGTCAATGATATCTTAATCACCAATTTTGCCCGAGTAAAATCACCATGGGTCAGAATGAGCTTATTCGGATCGATACAAACATTCTACCAAAATCACAACTCCTCGTGGTGCTCTGCGGTCTCGCTTTCGCGCTGCTAGTAGCATTCATTGATCAGAATTCAATGGGCATAGCATTACCTACCATAGGAGCAGATTTGAATTCCTCGAATACTATTTCTTGGGCGGGTACGTCGAGCTTGATCGCGAATACCGTTTTCCAGGTGTTGTATGGCCGGCTGTCGGATATTTTTGGAAGGAAAGTCGTGTTTTTGTCGGCGGTGAGCTTGCTTGTGTTAGGAGACCTGCTATGTTCCTTTGCAAAGACAGGGCCGCAGCTGTATGCATTTAGAGGTATTGCTGGTGTTGGTACCGGAGGCGTAAGTTTTTTCCCGTCAAGCTTGTTCTCTTATTTCAACAGCACCAGAACTTGTCGAATTACATGCATGGGTGTAGATGCTCCTGGTCTGATTCCTCACTTATCTGGAAGTAATGCTGATGCTAGCTCCTTGTTTAGATTCAGGCACTCACAATGATGATACTGTCAGATGTGGTCACGCTTGAAAATCGTGGAAAGTCAGCATTCTCTCTTGCTCCGGCCCATTGATCTTCTGCTAAGAAGCCTTCAGATACCAAGGGATTCTCGGCTCTTGCGTCGGTTTGGGAAATGCCATTGGCCCATTTCTATCGGCAGCTGTTATCGAAACTTCAACTTGTAAGTTATTTACACAGTGCAGTGCCTCGGTATTTGTACGAAATACTGTATGCATTGCTGACTTAAATGTTGTTCTAGGGCGAGCACTCTTTTGGTGTCTTGCTCCACTGGCAGCCGTAGCCGGAGCTTTAGTCTCCTTCACACTACCTCCAAGTAAAATCCATGGTGACATGGCAGCAAAGATCAAAGCAATTGATTACTACGGGGTAGCTTTCAGCTCTTCGGCTATCTTGCTCCTTCTCATCCCAATCTCAGGAGGCGGCATTTATTTCAATTGGTCGAGCTCTATGGTCATATCTATGCTCATTCTCGGAAGTATTTGCATGGTTGGATTTCTCATGGCAGAGTGGAAGTGGGCAGTCATGCCGATGATGCCACTTCGCCAGTTCAAGAACCGAGCTATCTCCGCCATCATCGTCCAGAATTTTTTACATGGGATTGTCTACTATTCACAAATGTGTACGTATAAGGTTTTATATGTTTTTTACTTGTGTCTTAAAAAAATAAGTCCTCATCGGGTATGTTTCGTCCGTCAAGCTGCTGCCAGTTTAATATTTGTTTACATGAAACGAGGCGAGCCAATCTTACACATCAGCACTGAGCTTAGATCATGTCACACTTGCAGCAGCTGAACGGATGAGGGCGATTCTAGAGATCTTTAGAATTTATGAAAACACTACTAATTGTTTCGAAGACTACCTTCCAGTCTACTTCCAAAATGTGAGAGGCTACTCGCCAATCCTCTCCGCGGCGCTCACAATTCCCCTCGTTGCAAATATGTCCGTCTTCTCAATATGCTCCGGGCAATACATGTCTCGGAAAAAACGCTACGGCGAGATCATATGGACGGGATATATTCTGTGGGCACTCGGGAGCGGCTTGATGCTTCTGTTCAGCAGGGAAACTCCGAAGTGGCAAATCATTGTATTCCTTCTCATCGAAGGTGGAGGTGTGGGCTTTACCTTCCAACCGAGTCTCGTGGCGCTCCAGGCACATTCAACAAAGCGCGATCGAGCTGTCGTCATCAGTACGAGGAAGTAAGTAGACTTACCAATTTCCTCGTGATTTAGTGCTTCTATCTTGAGTAGGCCAGCATCTCAGGCGCGAAGTCTTCTAAGTCTCCACACAAATTCACTGACTTTAAATCTTCTAGCTTTCTCCGAGCAATGGGTGGCTCGTTTGGACTTGCTATATCATCAGCTGTGTTCTCCCATTCTCTGAAAAAGTCTTTGAATGCGACAACCCCTCCACTTCCTGCAGCCCTCAAATCGAGCATTTTGGGAAGTATTCTAAGCGTGCCTGATGTCACCAACCTATCAAATACCGAGAGAGCAAGTATCTTGGACTCATACATGGATGCTTCTAGAGCACTGTTCATCCTTTGGGTACCGTTCATAGGTGTCTGTTTGTTGTTGTGTCTCCTGATCAAGGACAATGGACTTACACGACCAGAGGAGAAACCGCAGTTATCAGAAGTAGTAGATGGAGACGAAACAGAGACGAGGAGTCCTGTAGAAAGTGATGTCGAGATGCAAATTCGAGCTCCGTCGAAGAAAGAATAACTATGGATGGCACAGACGGAGGAAGAAGTGACATGGCTACCACTTCGACAGCTATGGAGAGACCATTTGAGCATGACTTTTTCGATGTTCTCATTATCTCTAACTCCATTAGTCACTTCCGCAAAGTCAATCCGTGCTAGAAGCCACGTCTCGCTCGCAAAAGAACACAAAGGCAAAGGAACCCTTCACGCTACGGGATGTGGCTTGAAGAAACCTCTTTGATAGGAGATTAACTTTCGTATATGATCCGCGGTTGGCGTTCGTATGCCGTAGTGGTGGGAGCTTTGTCAGCGAAGATGATGTTGCAAGTCATGGTTAGCTGTGTTGCGGACCAGTCAAGCATATGACCACTCAGGACTTATCCAGAGACTTTTCACGATGCCTGATGCCACGAAGACCTCACTTCAATGCATTTTCACGCAATAAATTTCAACTAAAAATTAGCAAAACAGGCCCTACCCCAGCCTCTCGAAATAAAAATATCAAAGAGTATAGCGGTCTGTATTGGATAAGCAATAGAATTGGCCTTGCCTGTTCGTGGCCGTTTTGCAACCCTTGAAGAGTATCAAACTTTGCTTGGGTCTTGTTTTAAAGGTAGAAGGAGATAGATACTTAGTCAATTTTTATCAAAGCTACCCTTTCTTCAATTGTTTTAATTCCATGGTCTTGGAAGATCATCACCGAGTGAATATTGAGCAAAATCCGGCGTCAGGCGAGTCCTTTCATAATTTGGTACAAGGATCTGAGAAGACAGCATAACAAGCGAAGCGAGATGGGGGGCAGAACTCAGAGCCAGTCTATAAGTAACTCTATTGTGAAATCATAAACGGGGGTTGAATTACACTGCTCCATTTGTTGAGCTACATTGGAATAAGTTTTATTTAATCCAGCCTCGGAGTATTCTTTAAAATTGGAAGTAAATGACTGATAGGAAAGAAAAGACGAGTGTCGAGGATAGCTAGACGGGAGGGGGACTCTTTACAGGTTGCATTATACGTTATGAAGGAAGAGAGAGAAATAATGTCTCTTTAAAAGGCTGCATCTTCTTGGTGATTATACCTGGAAACATGAATTTTGATCAAGAGCAAACAGCATGGATTCTGCTCAGCCCAGAGCCCAAAGCCCAGAAAGCAAATATCCCCTCCTCTTTCAGGCAACGTATCATACTGTATCGCTGGTACCATCGTTCATCCTATCCCCGTCATAAAGTTTCATTGCCGACAGTAGTGGGTATCAAAATCACAACAAAATTTAACATATTTCCTAGCCCATCATCCTCATCCAAAACTTCCCACACTTGACGCTCCCTCCCTACTCCTTACTATCCTTGTCCCAAAACTTGCGCACCGCTCCTGATACGGTCCAGCCTCCGAACAGCCATTCGTTACCATGTCTCCCACACTCGGTATAGACATTGACCTTGCTAGGATCATGTGAATGTCGCCGTGATGGCTTCTTCTCTCCTGATGGTCTTCTGGGCGATGTGGGACTCCCACCATCAAATTTCAAGCTCTTCTCTTCATACCCTGCGGACCTCGGTACATCATAGGTTGCTACTCTCATTGCAGGAGGAGTCTCAGTGGAGGGGGGAGTTGGTTCGCTGACGGTTCGTTGTGGGGATTGTGGCAGTGCTGAGTGGATAGCCGTTGATTGGCCAGTAGCTATAGCATCTCCATCTCCTTCCTTTGTTCTGGAAGTCGAAATCGAAGGCGGACCGTCTCGTTGCATTGCATGTACCGTAGTGGGATCTCGTGAGAGTTCCGTGGGGTAAACCATATCGCTCATCGATGTGGCTGTTGAAGTTGTGGTTGAGAGTTGGAGACGCGGGGAATACAGTAGCTATAGCGTGATTTTTGTCTGGTGAGTCTGGTCAGCAGTTTTCGATAACGTTGTCGCCCCTCAATCAGAAACTGACTTGTAAAATGATTTAAAATAATCGCAAGATTGATATGGCGTGTGATGAAAGGAAAAGTAGTTCGGAGGAGATGGTAATGTTTTTAAAGTCCTTCCAAGTGATTGAAGTGGAGGTGGAGGTGGAGGTGGCTGTTGAGATATTCTGGGTGCCTGGTGTGGCACTCCGGGTGGGAATCACGCTTCCTGTAGGGCTGACGAGCCATATGCGAAGAGATAAACATGAACCTGGACTGGTTGCGCACCTGACCATGATTTGCTGCCCAGTTGCAGGTGATTATGGAGTATATCTTGGCCCTCCCCTCCCCATTGCCCAATAATTAGATGTTGCGCTCTCATGGATGTATGCACGTAGCTCGTTTCACCGGAAGTCGGCATGCAGTATCTTATATCCTATGGTCCTCCCAAGATATTGGGCTCCAGATTGTCCTAGTCGGTGTGGATTTTCGGCCGCTTCAGTTACGAGAATCCCCCCTAATGACTTCAAATTATATTGGAAGCGAAGAGTCGTATGGGGGCCTGAAGTCGTGAACAAGTTAATTATTCGGACAGAATAATTGCCAAGAAGGTCAGGTGTAGGTGCGCCTTCTATGGAAAGTTCATGAGCAGTTTATACCGAAAGTCTTGGTCACGGATAACCATGCCGAGCCGATCTTGGAGTGGGCCGCAATTCGGACTCCCCGTTATTATTTGGTATCCGTGAGCATTAAAAATACGGTTTCTACCATCTAATCCTAGTATCCAAGACCTCTTGAGTCATGATAGTGTGCGAAACAATACCGTGAGACCAGTTGTATTATGGGTGGTAATTAGTAATGTTGGCTTGGTTTTTTCATGTCGCTATTCCGCGTCATTGAACCACAGGGCTGACTTGGCAATTAGAATAGACTTCTACCACACGTAACCTTTCTCCCCTGGATCTCCTGCCAAGACGGATGTCTGTAACTACATCTTCTATATCTTGATGTTAAGTATCTTTGCCAATGGCACCACAATGACACAAAAGACCAGAAAAGAGACAAAATTCCGATGGAGTAGCCATTACGGCGGACCAACTTCAGTCCCGTGGCAAAGGAGGTATATATGGAATCGAAAGGCCAAATACAGGGGCAAGTATGGCAGTAGAGACCAAACAGAAGACCACTGTCCTTGCAATATTGGTATCTCAGCGGTCCGAGTGACGTAGATAACAGGGACTTGGGCTTAGAAGCCATTGGTTAAACCAATGATATTGAAAATTCTCTTCCGAAAGTCATTTCAAGGTCCGAAGCAATAATGAAAGGTATTTATAAACAGCCGTACTGAAATCAACCTTGTCAGTAACAGGCCCAAAGCTAATGTATCTGAGCAGGTCTCGGAAAGACAGTTGGGGGAAGTTGTGAGGCGCTCAGGTTCCACCAGGGAGCTTACAAGTGCAAACGATACAATCACGAAGCCAGCCATAAGTTGACAAAGTCTGTCGACTGCACCAGTGTCTTTGAATTCCTACCAAGGACTTGAGGCTGCAGAGCATGGAATAACGACCTTGATCATCGCAAACAATGAGCAATCACGGCCCGGGATGACTCCCAATATTGTTATAACCATAGCTAACAAGACGTGGAAAAAGTCAAGACTTGTATTCAAAGAAGTTCTTCCGAGGCTGGGGCTCGGCAGCACTGTTTGCTCCAAGTCGTTCAGTAGCCTTATCGCTGCTCAGTCCCATAGATATCCAAGCTTGAAGCACATGATCGAATCGCTATCTCGTTGGGGCTCTTTCAGGTATCCAATAAAGGACAATCGGGGGTCATGTCTTCAATGAATGAGAATATTGAGCAACTGTTGCCATTTTTCGTTGAATGACATCGCGAGCCTGGTCGGCTATCATTTCTTGTTGTGCTCATACGTGGACCGCGTTGACTGGGACAACTTTCCAGAATGCCCTAGATATATAAGAGAAGCTAGACTTGTAATGTGAAGTACAGTGCTCGCTCTGTGTGTATACTTGGTATTTTAGGTCGGTACTACAAGCAAATACCTCAAATGGCAACTGTGAGTAGTGTAACGGCGCAAGGATTCTGTCTTCTACTTCTATGTTATGGCCACTAGGCAATTACATGACCAGATAAGCGCCCGGAAACTCATAATGGCTTATGCCATTGTCAATTTTAGCATCTGGTACAATTGTTCTACCAATTCTCTAAAACAACCACCGAGAAGCTTAAAGAACGGATTGCCCCTGAAGAAATTATAGCAAGCACTCGTGATCATATGTAGCCTCCAATGGTATGTTGGTAGGATCGCTCCCTGTCATGGTCAGAGTGTTGTTTGTATATCATTGATGCAGCCGAATTTAGCTTGTTGCATTTAACCAAGCTTGGTCGAGAAAGGCATCTTTATGTGGAGAAACGGGTTGCTGCACCTTGCGAAATGTATGGCCAACTAGCAAAAGAACCTCTCGGCGGGAAAGCTCTTTGTGCAAGTGTCATTATGAAGAATCGTGAATGTATAGCTTCTTGATGGTGTAGTAGGACCGGATGTACTGTCAAACTTCAGTCCGCATCATTGACTGGCCACTCGGCCGCCCTTGCATCCAAAGCATCAGTGTGTAGAAGCCTTTGGTTTTCATGTGCCTATGCAGTAAAGCAGAACGGATGCGGCAGTTTTCATGGCGATGAAGCATGTTGAAGAGAAAAAGAGCACAACAGCGGATAAAGAAAGCGAGGAAGTCAGTCACGTGTGTTTCGAACTAGCCGAGAGCTTCCAAAATTTAAATATCGACTCAGCCGATATCATTCAGCACCAATTGGGCCATTGAACGGCGCTCGGAGGATCTCCCTATACTTCGTTAGAATGAGCGTCTCACGGCCTGCAAGATGTCTCTTCTCCGTCCCTACGATGCCGACACTGCGGCCACGCATACGATGTCGAAATTTCCACACCTCCCCTAACCTTTCTGAACGACAAAGACCGAGGTATGGCAGCGCCAAAGCTTGCAGCGTTGTCTCCAAACCTGCCCGTGAGGTATTCAAAGGCTACACCGCTGAGGAAAAAGCACTTTTGGCAAAAAAATATACGCCCGAACAAATCAAGGCTATCGAGGCTGGAGAAGAGGCAATCAGCGCAGAGGATTTAAACAGTCGTGGTGTGATTCGAACAGATTTAGGCGCTCTTCCATATCTTGATGATCTCAGTCATACACGGTCTGTGTTAGATAGAGCGGCCAAATATAAGGGGCCTGTTGACCCTAATGCGAGGCTGATGACCGACGAGGAGAACTTAAAGCACGTTCATGAAGTGATGGAGCAGTACAAGAAAGAGAGAGACGCAGAATGGGCTATAAACCCTCCAGAAGAGAAGGAATTAACAATCTTGACTGGGATAGATGGAAAGCCCATGGCAAGTGCTCACCATAGAGCAGACAGGCGGGACGAGCTGAGCCGCCTCGACATGATGAAGATTGAGAAGAGGTTATCTTCATTCACGGGCTCCAACGGTCTGCCTCTGCCAAAGGAACAAGAGATTGATTACACGGCTCCTGGCCTCCCCAAGAAGTTCATCCAGGAAGAAGGGGAAAAGAGCACCAATGCCAAATCCGAGGCGGAGTTGGAGGCAGAAGCCGATCCTCGAGATCCCGACGGACTGTACAATCGTCTGATGAAGCAGACTGGTCTCACTTTGGACGAAATTTTCGACTACAAGATCAAGATTCTCGTCAGGCATCGTGTCGTCAACCAGACTCGTTTAGGTAAGATTGCTAGTATCTACTGTCTAGCAATTGCAGGAAATGGACATGGCAGATTAGGAATTGGTGAGGCAAAGGGACAGGAGACAGAGGAAACACAGCAGAACGCCAGGATCGCGGCTATTCGAAGCATGCAGCCAATCCCTCGTTACGAAGAGCGGACTATCTTTGGAGAGGTGGATGGAAAGGTGTCTGCTGTGGAAGTGAAGCTCATGTCACGGCCGCCAGGTATGCAGGCTAGATCAAACCAGATTATTTCAACAGTTTGCTAACAAATACCAGGATTCGGTCTCCGCTGCCAACATCTGATATTCGAAATGGCCCGGGCAGCCGGTATACATGACCTCGCCGCCAAAGTCCCCCGCTCCCGAAACAAAATGAATACAGTCAAGGCCGCCTACCAAGCCATGTTGAAACAACGGATACCAGACGAGGTGGCGCGGGGGAGAGGCAAGAAGCTAGTTGATGTGAGGAAAGTGTATTATGGAGGACGTGTATAATGTTTGTACAGTTAGATATTACACTGTGTATTGTAAGAGTACAAGAGCATGGACGGCGCACAGCGATGCATGGTAGGCCGGCAAAAGATGTATTGCCTGCAATCCCACACCCTCCTTTTCTCTCTTATCCGCAAAGTATTGGGTATCTCTGAAATCTCCCATATGTAATCTCCCAAACGCCGTGGTATTCCCTTCCATATATGCATGTTGAATCTAAAAATCCGCTCTCCAAATTTCAAGTCCTCCGCGACTCAACCGTCCTGTTGCCCCTGATCTCCCGAATAGATCTCTTGCTGTAGCACAATACTATACACACTGGCCTTTAATAGCGTGAACACCAAACTCGTCTTCCGCTCCAATTGTCGCAGTCCATCGAGGATCTCTGCTGTTGGTTTACCCGCCATCGCGTCCAGAAGACTTGCTAACTGCCAGGAGTCAATATATCGCCCGTATTTGTATGGCCTGAGGGAATGAAAAGTGTGGAATTATAGACTAATAGTGGTTGGGCGTTACCTTCTTCATGTTCTCGGCTAGGCGTTCGTATTCGTCCAGGACATCTTGTTCGAGGGGGGAGAGCTCCTCGTTCGCGCCAGAGAGTGTGGTAGTTGGGTCGGTCTCCATCATTGATTTGGGCGAGTAGGGAAGGAATATATTGTTCCGGAGGAAGTGCAAAAGTCGCAGGTTGGGAGGTATTTCCGGTATTGATAGGGTATTGTAAAGAGGTGCTTGCTTGACGGTGCGATTCAACGCGTCCACGTTCGCGTCGTTTCCTGCCCCTCAGTTGACAACACGTGATCTGGATACTTCCTTCCTTTCGAAGGGAAGGGAATAATTTAGGAATCGAGAGGGCTCAAGGCTAGTGAGAACGACTCAAGTAGAGTACTGAATATCTTATAACAGTATATTACCACAAGTTTCATTATTGTCCCTGCAACCCTTGAATAGACCGATATTTACTTTACATTTCCCGGGGAAAAAAATTCGAATACATCCCTCCAGTCCCCCGTCCCCCCACAGACGGGCCTTAATTCAGCAACTGCAAATCTTCCATGATGCTCTGGTCCTCGATCATACTCTGTATGACCTGGTCTTCTGATAGATTCGCCCAAAATCCGATCTCAGCAGCCTGTTTTTTACCAGCATATATCTCCTGCGCAACCCCTTTGACTTGGCCAAATGCATTCCCTGCTGCTGGCCACACTTGCCAAAGACTTTTTAAGGCGCCAGTGTTGAGACGTAGTTGTTGCTTGAGGTCTTCGTCTCGTATCAACGGCATAAGCATTGACCAACAGGAGAGATGCACAATAGATGCAAGGGTGACTACGCAAGTGAAGAAGTGCGTGTGCTTAACGAGCGAGACGGGAAGTTGAATGAGTTTGGATATATCCTGTGCGGCTTGAATAGTCTTTGCTGCATGGACATTATATGATGCACCAGGTACAACTGCTTTGTGAGGTGCGCAAGATGTGACATTTCGAGCAACGCTAGAATCAAGTTCTGATGCCTCTCGATGGAGGAGGATGGTAGTTCTGAAGGTAGGTAATTAGTAAGGACTTACTCTCATCTGCAAGCGTAAAGGTCATTAACAACTCACGCTTCGGTGATCATATGAGCTTGGAAGAGCATTTCATCCAGTTGCCCCTCGCTATTAATGAATGTCTTTTTAGAATCTGGCAAGTGTAGTCTCCAATTGACGAGGTGGGCATCCACTCTGTCCATGGTTGCTTCATCAGAAGGCAAGACTTGACGAGACTGGAGTACTCGTCCGAGATTTCGAATAGCTGCGATCCGATAAGTATACGAAGAATAAAAAAAGTCCATTCCATCAAAAGATTCATTGTCAAAGTCCCCAATAGAATGTGGGTGAGGTATATGCTACAATAATTAGCTTGATAGATTCTACTCGAGTCAGAAGAAGTCCCTGACTTACCCCGGACACATATTCGCTCTCTTCACACGGCAGAGCTACATCAGCGTACATTTCCTTCAAGCGAAACGTACTTTTTTGATGAACGCCTGCGATCATGCCATCGGTAATGTATAGTTCCCACCAGGTCCGGCGCCAGCTCTCTTCCCAAATTGGTGATCCAGCACCGTTCATCAGTGCAAACTCGCGCGTGTTCATGCCAATTTCTATGGCTAAGTCCTGCGCGTCAAGGAGTATTCGGAGGGCCTTTTCCTGATAGGTATAACCGTCGAGCCCAATCGCAAGAAGCAGCATTGCCTGCACTTTGAAGGCATCTTTCGGGCAATCTGGTTGGTATAACAGACGCTCGGCCTCCAGGGCCAGGGACACGGTAGGAGCTTGCGGTATATAAATGGAGCCTACATAGCGCATAGCCGCCTCAAGGTATTCAATTGGCTTGTCCTTCCTAAGAGCGAAGTGATTGCCTCGGGGGAGGGTGAAGGGGTGGGCCGGGTAAAAGTGGTAAAAGAAGGCTTCGATACATCGTTCTCGCAAGTCTAGTCCCGAGGGCAGGGCTTTCGGATCAAAAGCCACCACTTCCTGGCCAATATCAAATAGCGGCAGATCAACAGAGCGTGGGAGGGTCATTAACCTGTGGTCCGGGGGCGTGGCTAAACCGCTGGGGCCATTGGGAGTGGCTCTCATGCCGTGCCCATTAGGGTGAACGAGGGGACAGCTCCTGTCAATAGGAGCAGCCGAAACCGAAGAAGCCTTATTCTGAATACCATTTCGTCGAGGACCTTTGAAGCCGCGGCGGCTCTTTACATACTCACACTCGAAGCTGTTGGAGGAGCATCTCGAGCAGGGCCGGCAACCATCGCACTTTAGGTGCTTGCTTCGACACTGCACACAAGCTGAGGAAACTGTGGCCCGCTCTTTCTCCTTCTCTTTCTCGATGTCGTTCTCGTTCTCATTCTCGAGATCGTTTAACTGCTGGGTTTGCAACTTGGAAGGGTAGATAGCGGAGGCGGACGAAGAAATTGAAGATTTTCGGTCGTTGTGGTTATAGTGGCTATAGTGGCCATGGTTACTGATGCTGTTGCTGTTACTGTTACTCTTACTGTTACTGCTGCTGCTATCGCTATTGTTGGAAAGTCCGCGACCAAGGTGAAGATCATGGTGGCCTTGACTGTCAGGCTCGAATGATGTATCGTCCGAGCTTGGAGAAACTGACGAGGGGCCCATAATGACGGCGGGTGTCTCAAGCTCAAGAGGCATACCGATGCCGATGGCTGGTGCTGGCTCCATCTCTAGGGCAAAGTACGAGGAGTTGGTCGCCGACCAAGACATGAAGCCCTCGCAGATTAGGTGAGATGGTTGGGAACAGCGTGCGGCGGCGAGTCCACCCATGCATGCTTTATCCATCGAATGAGTGCGCGCAGCTTGGGATGTGATGAGTGAGAATGCAGGCAGGGCAAGCGAGATCCCCTTTTCCCGCCTTTTAAATAATACTGTACTGTACTGTACAGGTAATGTATTTTTCAATGAATATTCGATATATATATGTATATGTATATATGGATGGATAGAAAGGGAAGAGAGACGAGATTGTTTGTTTTACTTAATTAGTTTGCGGACCGTCTCTTATATCATCCGTTTCCATGATGACAGTTCAGGGATCGCGATGTAGATCAGTATCGGGAGCGTAGTGCTTCGTGATACAATACGTGAAAGGAAAATCGGGTTCAGTAGAGTATTGTTACATGAGATATCAAATCATCCCAATCCACATGATCATCTTCCGATGCTCTTCTTAATTACCAAGATCTAGCCAGCTCGAAGTGCAACGCGCATTCCGATATACTTGGGCCATTCAAAGGAGTCAATGCGGTACGATATTCGCCCGTAGCATTCATAGCGGAGAAAGGTCCCGAGAAAGAACTAAGAAGGGATCTAGACTCCTAAAAGTAGTTGTGCTACAATAAGTTAAGATATGAAAAGGTTCTGGTATGTAGTACGAGATCATATTTCCTGGGTAGCCCGAGGCTATTGATATTTGAGAAGCTGAGCTGACCAGACTCTTGCCAACCAGCCTTGGCATGCCACTGTACTGTACTGTACTGTACTAGCGATCGCCTCATCAACGCCCTCATCCGCTTTAATTTGCATTCATATTACAGTACCAAACCATAAACGTAACCTTTCACGATTGCATCCAACCCATCCCTTCACTCCCAGACTCAATGAAAAGCCTCTTATGAGCGCCTCAAGATAGCGGGCCTATGTAGTCAGTCCATAGGCATAAATCCACCCAGCTAGCCTCGTTCTCGTTGCGGACATAGGCTTCGTAGCTGTGGAAAGAGCTGATTGATGCCTTCCATTGTAGGTTGAGAAAAGCACCAGGTAATCAATTCGGGCTCCCTAGATGGGTTCTCGAATGCACTACATTGTTATGTCTCTATGTTTCTTTAATACGTTCTGAACTTCGTCGTCGTCAAAAACACACTTCATATATATCATGTAAATTTCATTTTATACAGTACCAGAGTACAGGCGAATCAAAAACTATCCATGGATCTGCGCCGTCAATATTGCGTTGAATCTTGCGGGATTGGTAGGATGAGTTTTTCAATGTTGTCTCCAAAGGATACCACGAGTGCGTACTGAGATCATACGCTAGCTATAGGATGTAATGATCTAGGCATTTAATTCATCATTGCCGCCACAAGGTCTTCCCAGAGACTGCCGTTTTTTAAATATCAGACTTCTTATGGAGTAGCAGCGATCTCTTGCATGGAGTGCGATTTCTGTACTTCTCGATTTCCAAAGCACAGATTAGACCGAGGTTAGAGGGTCAAATACCCTTATTATTCATCGAATTAACGACAAGACTGGATCTTTTCCATCAAAATCCAGTATCTGTTGGAAAAGTTCGAGTGAGCTCAGAAGAAAGAAGACATGTTAAGATTAGAGCTATGAAAACAGCACATTCCGGTGTGAAGGATAGTTTGCCTGAAGGAGGAGAAGACTGAAGCGAGTGGTATTTGATAAGGAATCTTTCGAAGGCTCGCTACAACGATTTTCAACACTCGATGACGATACGGCTATCCTCGAGGCGCGGATTTAGAGGGTACTATAGTCGGCGGGAGCCTTCCTAATGGTTAGCTAGCTACTCAAGATATTGAAAGTTCATCGAGGTAATTATGCCTTTTTTATATGTCGTCGATGAGAGCGCATTGCTTCTCCTCTCCTCTCCTCTCCTCTCCTCCTACCATGGTGGTAAGAAGTGCTTTCTGCCCCTTTCCGCATTTTAGCGAGATACTAGATAGATGCACTTTCCTTTTGTCATGCCATGCCATGCCATTTGGATAGTTTCCTTTTTCTTCTAGGGATTATAGTGTATCCCAAGCGACATATTGCAGAAGAGGCTTCTTCACATTGCCTGGTAGGAGCTAGATGGTTTCTTGAAAGAGACTTTGTTATAGACTATAGGGTGGGAGCACATGCGACCTTTTCTGGTCACTAGTCGTGGTGAAGGTCTGGTAGATGAGAGATGATTAACTACATCCATTTCCCCTACTCGCCGTCCGCATGAAAGAAAAATTGGCAGTCTATTGATTGCTACATTCTAGAAGATCCGAGGTTCAACGACATATGTTGTCATAATTCGCCAACGATCAACATTCATCTTGTGTATTCATTAGCTTGCCCTGCTTTCCAGAATCAACGTTCAGGATCTGCCCAGTAATATGTCCGCTCCAGCTCTCACTAGCAAGGAAGAGGATGCTCTTGGCTACACTCTCCGGCGGCACTGGCCTTTTCAAGGCAGTCCTACGTCTCATCAGCTCAAAATGTCCATCTCCATAATACCAGTCGGCACACTTACGTCGCCTGGGCATCAACCCATAGCTGATTCGAGTTCTCCGCACATTCCTTTCTGAACTGCGGGGTATCAACTGGGCCAGGCGCAACAGCATTGACCCTTGGACTCATTAGCCAAATTGCTACGATTTCCAGTGTATGTGACTCACCTAGCACCCGGCCAAATCCTATTCACATCACTCATCAAACTCTTCACCAAGCCTACCTGTACCGCACTTTTCCCTGCGGAATAATCTGCATTCCCCCGCTCTCCAAAATGGCCACTCTCACTGCCTATTATAACCAGCCCAACGTTCCTCAGAGCCCTCTGCATATCAATCTTCGCATATTCGCGCAACTGCCGTAGCCATGTCCTTGCAGTCAGAAATGTTCCCTCGACGTTGATGCGGTGTGTTCGGCGCCACTGCTCGACCTCCATGTCCGCAAGAGTGTCATGGTGAGGCAGGACGGAGAGATCGAGTGATGCGAGCGCAATGCAGCAAGCAATAGGTCCGAATATCTCAGCCGCACGAATGAAGGTCGTAGAGAGATCTCTTTCGGAGGAGATATCGCAGTTGAAGAATTGGTAGTTTGCCTGGGAACTTGAATGCGAGGGCTCGGGTGAGGGTCGAAGGTCGAGGTTGGTTACTTTGGCTCCGGCAGAGAGCAGAGCGGTTATGGTGCTGGATCCAATGAATCCCGAACCACCTGTGATGAGGACGTGGGTATTTTCGAGGTTGAGAGAGAGATCCATGGAGGAATATCAAGCAGTGTATCATATATGATCGATGAACATTGATTATTAATGATAGAGTGATAAAAACGGAAATGATACATGAGACGTGATACTTGCTGTACGAACTTGCCTTTTCTCTATGATCATGCCTTTTGCTACGTACTAATGATTCTTTCCGTGGGTGGGATTGGATTGGATTGGATTGGATTAGATTGAAAGGGATGAGGTGAGAAGAAGTCGGAGTTGATGTCATATGCAAGTTGTAGTCGTGGAACATATATGCATGGAACATGGCTGATTGTGCACGACTTGTGCTGTGCTGTACTATCTCCCCGGGCCGGTGGTTCGGTTCGGGGTTTCTGTTGTTCCACCAACCAGGCCAGGATACTCGAGTACGAAGTAACTGGAGTTTCCACAGATCATCCTATCCTGCACAACATGAGTCCCACCTCGGGCCTTTTCAACCATCGCCATCACTACAGTACCCATTAGCATAACATCTGATATATAGCCTATTCAAAGTAAGCGGATTAGGTATGGTACATACAGTAAAGTAAGCATGTGGGCTGGCAGAGTTGAGGTGCAGCTAGGGGTAGAGACAGTTCGGCGATCTCGCTTACAGTACCGTACTGTACAGACAGACAGATGCCCATGGCCAGGTGGCTTCGCCTTCACTTCCCCCTTCTCATCCTCCTCCTCTTCCTCAACACATAACCTACTATCCCGTTCTCTTTCCCTTTCTCTTCCTCTTCCTCTTCCTCTTCCTATCTCGTGTATATATCGACCATTACATGGCGTGCCTAAGAAACGATGAGGTCCTTCACCATAGCCATCACCGTCTCATGATCAGATCTCACAAATATTCACCTCCATAATTACCTAATTGGGGACATCTCTGAGACATATAAAAGAAAGTACGAACAACCCGGTTATTGGGACGTTCTTGCCATACCATCTCATACCATATCAATATTCCGGTCGGATCTATCATACACACTACCTCACTTCCTTTATGATTGAATCTTTTTACAACTTCAATTTGTCAACTTCAACTTCAACTTCCACTTCCAACCTTACATCTCTTGCCTCCTTTCTGCCTTTCCTTCGCCGTTCTCCTTAATCTCTTGCGAACTTCACTGTCACCTCTTCCACTCACACTCACATTACACGGCACATACAGAAAAGTATGCCGACCGAGACCCGGGGTCAGATTGAGATGGACAGCCTCTACAAAAACAGCGTCCTACATGATGCCTTGCATGCCGATATTGAGCAGAAGGCCGGAGGAGATGATGCCCATCTATTCAACACCGCTGTCCATACCTATATTTGGCAAGAGGTGACCGTTACAGTTAAAGATAACAAGACTGGGAAGCCAAAGGCGATCCTTGAGAACGTTCAAGGAATTATCAAAGCTGGTACTGGTCCCCCTTTAACCAGTCACTTTGAAGATGTTCTAACTACTCTCTGTAGGGGAGATATGCGCCTTGATGGGCCCAAGTGGTTGTGGAAAAACAACGCTTCTCAATGTCCTCGCCCATCGAAATGCAGCTTCAGGGGCTCGTGTCGAAGGAGTCACATTAATCAATGGCAGTAGTCCATCGACTGGCGCATTCCAAAGACTGAGCTGTTACGTTGAGCAAGAAGATGCTCTTATTGGTTCGTTGACGGTTCGCGAAACTCTTCATTTCGCCGCCCGCCTTGCTCACAAGAAGTATGAGACCCGTTCCATTACAAGAAATACCCAATTGACATACCCGCAGTACCATCTCCAAGACGGATCGGATCAAGAGAATTGATGCCTTACTCGACTCGTTCGGCCTCACGCACCAGCAGCATACTCTCATTGGCACCCCAATTCGAAAGGGGATCAGTGGCGGTCAGAAGAGACGCCTTAGTGTTGCTGCACAGCTCATCACTGCACCGAAAATGTTGTTCTTAGATGAGCCAACATCAGGTCTAGACTCGGCTGCCAGTTACGAAGTCGTCTCATACATCAAGGAGGTTGCGAAGCGAAACAATGTAAGTTTTCTAATAGTGTGGTTTAGCTGCAGATATTAGTCTTCTAGGTCGACATGGAAGGAAAAACTGATCCTCCACAGTTGATTGTCATTGCCAGCATCCATCAGCCGTCTACCTCGACATTCCAGATGTTCAACAAACTCCTCCTCCTTTCTGGCGGGAAACAACACTACTTTGGCTCTGTAGAAGGTGTTGACGATCATTTCCGAACCCTGGGCTTTCCAATGCCAATCCGAACTAACCCAGCAGAATTCATCCTCGACTTGATGAACACTGACTTTGCCAGTAACCAAGATGTCTCCCACCAACGCCTGCATGAGATGCATCTTGGTTGGGCTAGGTCGCCAAAGGCACGCGACCTCGCGGCTCGAATTCATGCCACCTCCACCCTCGTTGAACCTCTTTCGGCTCCGCGGCCATCGAAGAGCAGCTTTCCTACAGTTGTGATGACTTTAGTGCATCGATCATTCATTAAGAGTTACAGAGATGTCGTTGCATACGGAATTCGGATTGCTATGTATATGGGATTAGCGATCATGATGGGTACAGTTTGGCTTCGCCTTGAAAGCAAGCAGAGCGATATCCAACCATTCATCAATGCTATTGTAAGCGCCTGATATTAGCATTGATATTCCCGAGCTAACCACATTTCAGTTCTTTGGTTCTGCTTTCATGTCATTTATGGCTGTAGCATATGTCCCCAGTTTTCTCGAGGACCGCTTAACATTCATCAAAGAGCGAGCAAATGGTCTCTATGGCCCGACTGCATTCATGCTTTCTAATTTCATCATTGGCCTCCCATATCTCTGTTTGTTACCCAAGGTCGCACGTTGTGATATCCCACTGACGAGATGATAGTCCTTATCTCGGTCTTGTTCTCGGTCATCGCGTACTGGCTTTCTGGATTCCGACCAGCCACAGGAGCTTTCTTCACCTGGGTCATGTGGCTCTTCCTAGATCTTGTCGCAGCCGAATCCCTCGTCGTACTTGTGTCCACTGTGGCTCCAGTTTTTGTCATTTCTCTAGCCGTTACCGCATTCTCAAATGGGTTGTGGATGTCTGTTGGCGGGTTCTTAGTCCCGCCGAAGATTCTGAACGTCTTTTGGCGTTATGTTTTCCATTACATTGATTACCAGGTAACTTAAACCCTTTTATAAATCTAGGGTGTGTCAACGCTAATAACAAGGGCAGGCATACGTGTTTCAAGGCATGATGGTCAATGAATTCATGGACAGAACGTACAGCTGTGGCGATGGCTGCCACTGCATGTATCAGACCGAACTAGTATCGCAATGCCGTATTAGTGGCCTCGGCGTCCTGGAAGAGTACGGCTATAAGACAGGAAAGACTGGAGAGTGGGTGGGTATCTTGCTTGCGATTGTGGTGGGTTATCGATTGCTTGGTCTGTTAGCTATGTTCATTCGGTAAATGAGCGTTGACCAGGTTGTGACGATTATATTTGGTTGGTGGGAAGATTAGATTTTGCGTGGTGCACAATTAAGGCGTTTATATTTCATACAGTGTGCAGTTGTAGGTTTTGCTCCACGGTGTCTTGATACGGCAGTGTACGGTGTAGTTGGCGTTTGGGTAGGCGGAGTTTGATGGGACAACGTTAAATGTGCCGTTGCGGTGTTATGTCTCTTGAGAGTTGGTGGTTGATAGTTGATGAGACTGGAATAATGAGGATATCTATCGAATTTTTCTTAGCTGTAGATGTTAGCATACGAGACTAAAGATATGGTAATTGAAGTTAGAAAGCTCAGAGGGCTGTTTTGGTGTTTGAAGTGCGAGTCAGTAACACCATGGGCGGACTACAAATCTCTAGGTAAGAGAAATCTTGGAAGACAGAGAATTGATTATACTATTATAATATTATGTAATTTTGTAGCTAAATGTAAAACAACGACGCATTATCCGCCCTGGAACGAAATGTTGAATCAAATCTTCAAGGCTCTGTAGAAATTTGGGGTATCGAAGGTAACATACCCCCTGGACTTCATGGACAGAAGACTTAAGCCCGCATCAGCATAGACAGTCATAAACATTCCTTTTCTCTGCATGATTAGATGACGAGGATGAAGATCCTCCTAGCCTAATAGCAACATCTAGAGCGAGGAACTTCGTCCATTAAGCATTATCTTGCCCCGACATCTCTACGCGCCTCAGAGCATCCTCCAACCTCAATTCCAGAGTCCTAATATATTCATCACTCAGATCACGATCCATCTCCAAATCCGCTATGACCTGAGCGTCAGTCAACGACTTCTGATGCAAATTTTCCAGCTCAGCTTCGGCCTTGAGCAGCGCCTCCTGATCCGCGGCGCGCATATCCTGAAGACAGCGCGCTTCGGTCTGGAAGTGATTCATCCGTGCCGTGGCCTCACCTCTGCTCATCTCGAGCTGCGTCTGCGCGAGCTCAAAGTCGACGATCTGGCGCCGGCGCTCGATGAGCTCGGTGTGGATCGCGTCGTGGGCTACGCTGAGCACCTTGTTCTGCTCCTTGATGTGTGCAAATGTTGCGAGGTGGGCGGCGCTGCGTACCTCTTGCACGCTGACCTTTTCCTCGAGCTGGGCGATCTGTGCTTCTTGTGCGCGGAGCTGTGGCGTGATGCTCTGTGCGGATTCGAGGCCGGTCGTCTCAAGTTCCTCCTGCGCATCGTGATAAGATGGGTTGGCAGCGGAGTCGCTATGATCAGATGCAGTGCACGGCGACATCAGGCGTGGTACGATGTGCAGAAGAGCATTGTAGAGATTAGAGAATCGGGAGTAGATTTTTGCAATGTGATCTTCGAGAGACTTGGGGAGCTCGCTGTTTGGATAGAGCTTCTCGAGGTCGGCGTGAGAGGGCCAGTCCCCTTCTTTTTCATTTTCCTCAAAGAAGGCTACGAAGCAGGCTCGGATATCTCCCTGGGTCTGTAAGGTCGCATCGGCCTCGAGTTCGAGCTGTGTGATATACGCGATTAGCTTTGCAGTATGGTCTCTTGCGCCGCACAGATGCTGTTGTTCAGTAAGTCTATCTCGGAGTTCTGTGATAGTATCCAAGTGTCGGTCCAAGCGTCGAATAATGTCTCGATCATTCAAAACTTCAGTGTGGCTACGTTGAGACTCCTCCACATTGCAGTTGAGATCACCAATCTGGTTCTCGAGGTTCATGACGTTGTTTGTGCCCTCGCGATCGGTCTTGTATTCCAAAAGCTGCTTATCAGAAACCTCCTTCTTGCACTTGAGGGCATAGTACTTCTTGTGTAGATTGTGGAGTTTAGTGTCAACGGCGACTTTCTCCTGTCGAAGTGCTTCTTCTGCCGTCATTGATTTTCCGAGTTTAGTGCTAGCTGTGTTGAGCTGTTCACACGCGGACTTCCATACTCGGGTAAGAGTATCATTGTCAGCTTGTGTGGTGTCCATCTTTTTCTTCAGGCTCTCCATCTCTTCTCTATGTTGGGACGCAAGCGTCTCAAGTTTCTGTGTGGCTGTTTTCCTGGCGGCTTGTTCGGAATTTCGTTCAGACACCAACATTTTGACTTTTGCCTGCATCGTGGACTCTTCGGTTCTTGCGACACTCATCGCGACCATATGCTGCTTTCTCTCCCCCTGAAGCGAATTCATGACTTGGTTAAAGTGGCTATTCATTGAATTGATGTCCTCCATCAACTTCCTGCCTATCCTCCTCAGATCAGCGTTAGAGTCCTCCATATCCCTCTTGTCCTTTTCCAGCTGATCCAATTTAGCATTGTGCTCGATGATATCCTGCCAGCGCAGTGTGTCAACTCGACGCAGTGCCTCCGTTGAGTGAAATAGTTGCGCTCTGTAATCTTCTCTCTCGTCCCACTGCTGGTCTTTTATGCGAACGAGGGTAGCATAATCTCTTGTAAGAGAAGCAATTCTCTCAAGCATCACTTCAGTGTTGTCGCCAAAGATCGCAGCAATGGCCCTTGAATGCACCTGGATTAAAGCACAGACTTTTTGAATTGCGACTTCGTCACCGCCGACCGGGAGGCCGCCCAGGAGCTCCGTTATCGCGTCGACCTCTTGCATGAACTCATCAGTTACAGATTCAAGATATAGGTCTGCTTGCAAGTCGTGGAAATGCTCCTCTTCATCACTGATCGAGTTAACATCACTGTTGCAATCATTTTCTAGCTCCTGCAGATTGGGATCATTGCTAGCAGTTGATTCATCATCATTGTTGTCTGAAATCATTCCAACCTCCTGCGACCCTAGAGGTTCCGGTGTATTGGATTCTTCGACAACGCTACCGTTCAGGTAATCTATGACCTTCAACAAATGACGATCGACCCGTGACCAAGCAGAGGCAGCCGTGATTTCTGGGTTGTTTGTGCTGGGGGCTTGTTTTGAACCTTCTCCGTTGTAAGCATTGTTACAACCAACATTCTCCAGTTCATCTGGGATAGTTCTGTCGACTTCCTTTCCTTTTCCTTTCACGTCGGCACTTGAGGTTTCGGTGGTTGACAGAGGTATTGTAAACTTGGCAAGGATTTCGTCTCGCGGGGAATGGAAATCACCCATATCGTAGCTGGAGTCCGATTCACTGTCAGAAAGATTGACGTTATCGAATTTGGCGGTCGCCATCGTGAAGTTGCTGAGTGGCCTTTTAAGGAACTCGGGGCGACGTGAATGGGGGAGCGAATTGTTGAGAGATATTTCGATAGCGCTGGGAAAAGAATTGAGAGAGTTTTCGACTCGTGGGTATGATGACAAAATATATTAAGAAGAAAGTGCTTAGTTGGGTAAGGGCATGATGTGCCTTCATCCACTTGCGGCGGCGTGACCCATCGAGTTAAGCTTGAGGCCTGGCTCCTGAAGGATTCATTAGGAATCATCAGGTCTCAAAAGGCTGCTTTATATCGATCTTAATGGACCTAGTAGTAATTGTAGTTGCCCCTATCAGGTGTAGTAAACCAAAGAAATCATGACCTAGCTCGGAGATATCCATGGTAGACCGTTCTTTGTACCCAGGCTTGGCCAGAATGTGGGACGCATACATCATGTCCCCAAGGAGAACACTTCATATACTAGCAAGAAGCCAGGTAAACATACAGAAGTCCTTCATTTTTCACGTCTTATATGGACATCGTGCGATGCATGGGCCAAAGCCTAATATTCTGGGGTGTCTTCTTATAGCTCAGCTTCCGAAAGCGCTATTCTATCAAAAATATGGTACTTAGTATATGAAAGTGTGCATCGCGCATAAGTGTTGTAATGGAAGAGACGAGAATGAGGAGGATGATGATGATGGAAAACCGACGCGGATGTTGGGGGAAAAAAGGGGCTGCTCGCTAGCGACGTACCATAACCATAGTACAGCTACGCTACTCACCAAGCTGGCTGGCCGGGCTGGTCCAGCCCAGCATTAGCTATGATTAGCTGTGATAAACGAGTCATCGGTCCGTACTTTGAATCATAACACCCATGCATCATTCGTCTGTAATTTGTTCAGAGGATGAACAGGAATAATGGAGGCCAAAGTCGTTTATTTCTTTATTCAAAGAGAAATTTAATAGTCGGTTCACCACTGTAATTCTGCGAGCGAGAAGCCTTCAATAATAATAATAAATCAATTATTCTTTCTCTGAAAACAGCCTAGTTTATTCGGCTTGAAGGCTTATTCGTGTCCAGGTGTCGCTTTCTGGTATAAATTTCAAAGTCGTCTCTACTGTGAATCACCCGGAGGTCGATTTCGGCTTTGGATAAGATAGGTTTTCGGGATCTCAGAAATCTCCTGTATTCCCGATTGACCCGTACCCGTCTTCCCGACTGTGTCCTGTGTCCTGTAACCTCGACCCACTATTATTACATGTAATCAGCCTTCCCGTCTTTGATATATGTCAAATTCGATTGGCCACCTGAGATATTGTTATCAAATTACTCGGATACAATTACCTACTTAGTACTTTAGCTAGCTAGATTAGGATCAAACTATCAAACTGCATACAGTATCCAATTTATCGCACGTGATATGGCTGTCACAATCCTTGGACGCTTATTATTCGAGCATCTTAGCAGTGCTGAGTGACTCATGAAGCTGGTATCTGGGATATATAAGGACGCTGGGGATCTTTGTTGTGGTGATATATCAACATAGAGTAACAGCCCGTCTTGGAAATCTACTGTACATCACATAATATCGTCCCTTCATCACCGATCATGTCAGACACAGACAGCCCCACCTATGCGAAGCTGCCTCGCAACACGGTCAACCGTTATGGAAAACCCCGTGGTATGGATTCCTTCTTTCTCTTATCACTAGATCAAAACGTCTGTTAACTCGATCATCTGTAGGTAAATATGATTGCAAAACCATTCATGAGATTGTCAACTCGACTCAAGTTCTACACGTTTCCTTCCCAACCCCTGATGCCAGCGACCCATTCCCAGCCATGATCCCCAGTAAGTCATCAACTTTCAGAGAGTATGGCATGACCCCCAATTGAAATGTGGGATCGAAAAGATACGCCTTGAAACATGCTTCTCCGAATATAAACCCTTCTCTTGAGTGCAGCTCGGATACATGACACTGACTCCGAGAGCTTCATAGTGCTGGGCTTCATGGGCTCCTATGATGCCCCCTCCACGCCCATTTCCGAGCCCCTGGATCTGTACATCCACGGGTACATTTCCTCTCGACTTATGCGTCTCGGGAAAACATCTTCTGCGGATGAAGACGAAGGACTTCCTCTCACTGTTGCAGCTACGCACCTCGACGGTTTGGTTCTAGCTTTGACACCAAACCATCATAGTTATAACTATCGAAGTGCAATTCTTCATGGTTTTGCAACGCCGGTTGTGGACGAGGGGGAGAAGATGTGGGCAATGGAGAAGATAACTAATGGGGTTGTGGATGAGAGGTGGGAAAATTCAAGGATTCCTCCTACCAAAACGGAAGTATGACAGTCTGCTTACTCCTGATCTGCTGGGACTCAAGAACAGAAGTAGTGGTTCAACTGTGCTGATACATTGGCTAGATGACTAGTACGCAGATCCTGAAAGTCAGGATCGTTGATGCTAGTGCGAAGATTAGGAGCGGTGGCCCATCTGATGATCGCGCAGACATGAAAGATGAGGTGTTGAGGGCGAAGACGTGGATTGGGGTTGTGCCTACCTGGACTGCTTATGGGACACCGGTGGAGAGTCCTGAGAATAGGGTTAAAAAGGTACGTAGTCTTGGGTAACTAGAAGGATGTGCTAATAGAGGATAGGTCCCGGATCATATTACCAAGTTTGTGAAAAGGGAAAACGAGGCTGGAGAGAAGAATGCTTTGGCTGCAATTAGGGGGACATGAAGTTCGTTGTGATTTCGGACCTGCACAGTAGATCTATGCGTAACTTCGGGGGCGGTGGAGGATATTGGGGAAGGTGGATGTTTATGCATAAATACTGGCGGCACAAAGCTCGGTCTTTGGACAAGAAGCCTCAGCTATAAGTTTGGCACGAGAGACGGGCTTAATTGGCCTTCAAATAACCAATTAAGCTTCTGAGAGTACGAGTCGCATACGGATATCTCTTGGGATCTAAAAGGCTAGGAGTAATGTGGCATCGAATTCGTAAGAACACAGTTATACCCATCATCTCATCTTCCAAGTTTGGGAGCTATCTTTCTCCTTGCCAAACTTCCAGGTCATCCCCACATTTAACGCTCGAGAGTTGTCATCTGGTACAGCATATTCGAGCTCCCCAAATATCTCCTCTCCCGCCTTGCGACTGGCAGGCTTCTCCTTCGTATTATCAATAAGCATAACACCTTGTTTCCAGTGGGTCTCCTTTCCTCCGGGGCCAGTGGTGAATGCAATTCCTTTCTTCCCTGCCTTGGTCCACTCCTCCGCTCTGGCGTTCTCTGGGACAGCATCTTCTCTTGAAGGCATGAAGAAAGAATCGAACCAAATGATGAATCCATCCAAGGCGTCGACGTCTTCGCTGAGCTTCGCTTGCCACGTGCGTTTGAAGCCCAGATCCTTCACGGTAGTTGTGTGGAGACTCAACTGCATGAAAGCGGAAGGCTCTCCACAAATAGTTCTAGTTGGCATGTGGAGGACTTGAGCATCATCGTGGATACCTGCTTGCATAGCTTTCATGTCGAACCCATAGACATCGCGCCAGAAAGCGATGTGGTCTGTGATATACTCGGGGTCTGCGACAGGAGCCACCCACATATTCATATGACTTGGAATCATGAGGCCACCAGGATTTAGGTACTTATCTCGAGCGTAGATGACACTGTCGAGCATAGCCTCATAGAGCAAACAGTAACCCATCCATTCGCTGACGATAATATCAACTGTGCCAACAGGCAAAGTGACTTCTTCAATTTTACCCCTCAGGCAGGTAATATTGTCGGCAAATCCGTTATTGAAGATATTTTCCCGTGCCTTGTCAATGATAGCTGAGTTGTCAACTGCAATGACTCGGGTGGCACCTGCTTTGGCACAGAACATGCTCAGGATACCAGTGCCACAGCCTACATCGAGGACTGTCTTTCCGACAAACAAGGACTTGTGGCTGTAGATGAAGTCCCTGTAAGCATCGGTGCGCACTGTATCTTTCAACATAGTTTCGTGGATATCTATTCTAGTTGGTAAGTGTGTTGACTTCAAAGCGAATGTGCACTGACCATTGTAAGAATAGGAACTGAAGTAGTGGCTGTCATCATCCCGCTTCTCCTCCTTTGCATCAGAAGACTTGGATGGATCACTTGCATTCCATCGTTCATCCAACGTTTGTGAAACAGTCGACCGATAGTTGTCGAACTGCAACTGGATCCGGCGTAAGTCTTCTTCTAGTTCGGTAACACGTGCAGCCAATGGTCCAGCATCGCTGGACACATCCTTTCCCTTGCCTGAGCTCGCTCTTTGGATATCATCCATTACTTCAGGCAATTCGTCAAGACTGAAGAGCAACGCATCATTCTCAAGAACAGGCTTCAAAAACTTCTCATCCTCGAAGTCCGACTTGGAGAGATCGGAAGAAATGTTCTGTCCATTATGGGCTTGGGAGCGGATGTAGTTGACGAGCTTGATGTTGTCATAGAAGTCCAGGCCCAATTTCTGTCTGACCTCGAGGAAGTCGAAATTATACTTGTCTTTGCAGTGTTTCAGCATTGAATGGATGTCAGTGAAAACTTCATCGTCCAACAACGAGATAAACTGGAACTCTTCTTGATCAGGCTCAGCATCTTCCCAGCCCTCTTCGTTCTTGGGGTCTAAAATGTCTGAAGTCTCGGAGCTCCCTGATGATGGTGCGTACATCTCAATTCCAGGAGCTGTACCCGACATGACGAGGTAATTCTGAGGGTTTGAAGGGGGAATAAGGGCTAATGGTTTCAAGTGTTCAAGTGAACCAGTCGTGCTCACCCTCAAGAGTGTGTGTATATATATATATTTATTTATATAATTCTTTTTTTTCCCCTGGGGATTTTAGTCCGAATTACGGCAAACTAAGTTTCTGTGTGTAGGGAGGGGCATCCCTGTCAGCTCCGTTTCGAGCCATATCATCACGTGGAGATAACAGCGATTGCATTTCAGGAGCGGAGGGGAAAAGAAAGACCTAGGTATCTATCTACCTACTCGTACTTGGGTGGAAAAAGAAGATGCACCGGGGCTTGTGAGATTATTATTGATCGTTCTCCAGATGCAGACTGCAGTGAACCTTTACTTATACTTATCCCCTATGGAATAATAATACTGTATTACTTACTGTACTGTACGGGCCTGAGCCTGGGCATCGGCATGGGCATCGACATGGTTGCTGTGCGGAACAAACAAGGGGCGGCGGCGGCTGCGTGTGCGTGCCTGGACTGTCGGATGGAACAAAACATACCCAATATCCACTCTCCTCCCTGAACTTACCCCCATCTACCCTACCTATCTGCCTAGGCAAGAGAATACTTAACACCCCAACGATCGCGATAGGATTCAGTACTTGCT
Organism: Ploettnerulaceae sp. D365; assembly: GCA_003988805.1. Classification (NCBI taxonomy): domain Eukaryota; kingdom Fungi; phylum Ascomycota; class Leotiomycetes; order Helotiales; family Ploettnerulaceae; species Ploettnerulaceae sp. D365. Next base: position 81,802 of record QYAL01000123.1, read on the forward strand.
CTTCTCTTCACATATGCTTGAGCTACCAACCTTCTTACAAAAGTCTGCTGAATGAAAAGTAAACAGTCGAGCAAGGGGGCGTAAACAAACTCAGCTCTCTCCAGAATGTCATTCCTATTTGGACGCCGTCCACGGACAAACACGGTGGACCTACCCAAACAGGCCAAAGAACAGATGTCGAAGCTTGACGGTCCGGCTGGAGCTGCGAAGGTGTGCCGCCATGTCCCCAAGCAGTGATGGTATCTGAAAAAGTAAGAGCTGATCGAACTCCAGGCCGAAGAGTTGGCCAAAACCTTGGGACAAATGAAATTTGTCCTACAAGGCACCCAAGGTTTGTTCCATCATCTTCTGGGTCCCTGTGCGATCAGTCCTAATGCGATTGCTAGAAACCGAAAGCAGCCCCGAACAAATCTATTCCCTTGTGACAGGAATGATCCAAGAAGACCTCCTCTACCTCCTCGCGGTAAACCTGTGGCGACTACCCTTCGAGTCGAGAAAGGACACGCAGGTTATATTCTCCTATGTCCTACGATTTCGGCCTCCAACTGCGTCCCCAAAGAGCGAGCCTCTTGCATTGAGCTACGTTATCAACAATCGTCCTGAATTTTTGGTGGAACTTTGCAATGGGTATGACCATAAGGAGAGTGCGACACCGGCGGGCACCGTGCTGAGGGAAGTCTTAAAGAGCGACGCGGCGGCGGCTATCATTTTGTACGACGACCAAGCCGATGGGAGCCCTGGCCCTAAAGGATTGACTGGTATAAATCCCGAGTTGAGGCAGAGTGGAAATGGGGTCTTCTGGAAGTTCTTCAAGTGGATCGACCAGGGCTCTTTTGAAGTTGGTGCAGATGCATTTACAACCTTCAGAGTAGGCTAACAAGCTCACATATTCTGAGCAGATCACTAACATGCCTAGGAACTCCTGACTAAGCACAAACAACTTGTTGCCCAGTACTTATCCACGAACTTTGACCTATTCTTCGACAAGTACAATAACATCCTTGTCAAGTCAGAAAGCTACGTCACGAAGCGACAGTCAATCAAGCTTCTTGGTGAAATTCTTCTAGACAGGGCTAATTATGCTGTTATGACAGCTTATGTTGACCGAGGAGAGCATTTGAAGATTTGCATGAACCTTCTCAGGGACGAGAGGAAGATGGTTCAATACGAAGGGTTCCACGTGTTCAAGGTCTTTGTTGCGAACCCTCACAAGTCAGTTGCGGTACAAAAGATACTGCTTATCAATCGAGAGAGGCTTCTGGTTTTTTTGAAAGAGTTCTTACAGGACCGAACAGAGGATGAACAGTTCATTGATGAAAGGGAATTTTTGATCAAGCAGATCAAGAATATGCCACCAACGCCCATCGAACCAACGCAGAAACCGGCACTTCTAGGGTCCCAAGCACGCTGAGTGAGCAATGAATAGCGCGAATAGGAAGAGCGAACCACCATAATATGGAGATGCGCTGGACTCATGCGATAAGTAACTGAAGTCACACGCATAAGATTTGGTGGAGCCTTGGTAAAGGAGGCTATATGCATTCCTGAATAACCTAGTGAGCACTGGAGTTCTGGGGCAATGGGGGTTTAAAGAAGTGATAGCGGATAGGTCATTGTAATTAGGAATGGCGTCGGTCGTATATCATCAATTAGATAGGAACATGATCAACAGTGACTACTGGCGCTGCGATGAGAGGAAATTAAGAAGTCCGAAGGCGGGAGAACGGCTTGCAGGTTGAGCGCCTCTTTATGAGGCAGAGAAGAGTTTTGACAGTTGCACTTGGTCCAGAAGGTGGATTGACGGGGTTTTAACTATGGCAAAGAATTGATTCACTGGAGGCATATATATTCTCTAATGTGAGGTTATGGTCATGGTCACTGCAATCCAACGAGGCTGACAGTCAGATCAGTGCTAAGCCGTATGCGGACGCCTCGTCTTCGCCCCAATCATTTCGCGTGGGAAGTTGAGTTTGACGCGATGGGTGCAAAGAACAGCTCAGTGATCCCCATCGCATCAAATCCGCCCACTCATTATATTTCATTTTTCAATACATTACTGTATACTTGTCAAGTCAAGATGCAGCCTACATATCGCTCCTTTCCCCAACAGGCGCCGCCGCAGCGTTCCCCAGCACCCGCCCAATCTCGGAGAGGAATTGGTACGTGCCTTCACTTCCCTTCAATTCCCTTCCCTTCCCCCTTCCCCTTTTCCGTTATCTTCTTAATTCTTAATTCTTAATCATCCGATTTATTCTTGCGCTAGACCTATTACTAGACCTATACCTAGTGTAAGTCGTAGTCGTAGTCGTAGTCGTACGTTACGGTTACGGTTACGGTATCTACGATACAATATCTGCCCTGCCCTGGCGTCTTTTTTTTTGAGCTTGGCACTACAAATCCTCATTGTCAACCTTCAACTGGCTGACCTTGCGAACAGGCCCTATGATCTCCGGAGCGCATCCCCAGGCTCAGTTGACTCAGGCGCAACTGCAGTCACAGCAGCAGGCAAACAAGATGGCAATTGACCGTGCGACAAGTCGTAGTAAGAAGCCCATCGACAAGAACATACCTGACGGCGTCGAGGACTGCGCTCTCGGCGATGGTGTTCAGCGCTATAGAGACTTGAGAGAGCTAGAGCGCAGATTGGACTCGACCATGATTAGGAAGCGCTTGGATATTCAAGATTCCGTCAATAGAAACGTCAAGGTATGAATACTGCAAGCCCTGCATTCTGTAGCTGACTTCGGTTCAGCGCTATAGGACATTGCGGATCTTTGTTAGTAACTCCGTGGAGGATCAACCCTGGCAAGCAGACATCCTCGATGTGGATGCCTTTGACTTCAGTACCAACATGGATTCTTCATATCGGGTAAAAATCGAAGGAAGGTTGCTGGATGAGGTAGACGATGGGTTGGATAGTGACATGAGTGACGACGACGATGAGGACGAGGACGAGACCACAAATGTCGACGCTATGGATGAGGATGGCAAGGAAGAAAAGAAGAAAGCCAAGCCGCCGGTGAAGCAACAAAGGTTTTCACACTTCTTCAAGGCAATGACTGTCGACTTCGACCGGAATAAGTCTAAGGACGGTGCAGATCAGAGCGTGGAGTGGAAGAAGCCGGTTGTTGCGCCAAACGCTGCTAATCTGCCAAACGCCGCAGATTTCGATCAACTGGAATTCAAGCGTGGAGGTGATGAAAATGCCAATATAACCATCAACCTTGCTCGGGATGAGAGTCCAGAAAGATTTCAACTGAGCCCTCCTCTGGCCGAGATCCTGGACACCAATGTTGCAACACGCGCAGAAGCTGTGATGGGTGTTTGGGAATATATCACGGCAATGGGACTGCAAGAAGAGGACGAGAAGAGATCTTTCGAGTGTGACGACCGACTCAAAGCAGTATGGTATTTCTCTTCGAAACTGATTTTGCTGCTGACTTCTATAGCTCATTGGCCGAGAAAAAGGCTACATCCCCTATGTTCCTGATGCGCTTATCCAGCACATGACGCCGCTACCGCCCGTCAAGCTCCCATATACGATTCGGGTTGACAAAGAGTTTTACGAGAATCCCCAACCAACGATCTACGACGTCCAGGTGCAAGTTGACGATCCCCTGAAGGTTGCTCTTGCTTCATACCTCACTAACCCGATCTATGCCAATAATCTACGTGAGATTGCAACCCATGATCAACACACTGCAATTCTCATACAAAGCATTATGAATTCGAAGTCAAAGCACCAATTCTTTGATGCTCTATCGAAGAACCCTACGGACTTCATTGCGAAGTGGCTGAGCTCGCAAAAGAGAGACCTTGAAGTGTTGGCTGGTGAAGCGACGAGAGGTGGAGGCGAAGATGCCTCAGGCGATGAATGGAGAAAAGGAGGACAGGACAGTATTTGGGGAAGTGATATTGTCAAGCAGAGCGTTGGTTTAATGGTTGGCCCGAGGACCAAGGCGTGAAGGTTTTCCCCAATTTTGGAAGGGGATGGAGTCGGGGAAGGAGTTAAAGGGTGGGGTATTTGCTCGACTGGAGAGCCTACTATGTCTGAATATGGCGAGAAAATGATGAACACTTTTATGTTGCCATGATTTCATTGTCTAACTATTGTCACATGAGAGGAATAATGCCTTACTTTTGCGCCCGTCAGACCTTCGAATTCCTCATCCACTCCTCGGCTTCGAGCTTATAGTCTTCTCTCCACCTTGTCAATGGCGGTCTTCCTTGTACCGCATCATTCGCTGTCCACAGCATCCTCTTTCGATCCGTCTCCTCGTCGACATCATTATCAGGACAAAGCACATAAAACTTGCCCTCACTCATCTTCCCTTCTAAAAACTCAACAACCTGCTCGGAGCTCCACGCCCCAGCCGGCTTCTCTTTCCTCTCTTTCCCATGAGCGAAAGGTGAATTCCCCGACAAGCCGGTGAAGGTCCAACCTGGTACGAGTAGGTGCACGGAGGTGGTGGGCGAGGATCTCGATAGGTCGAAGGACAGGTGTTCAGCGAGTGCTTTCACGGCTGCCTTGGAGGCGTTGTAAGCAGGGTTTCCGGGTGGGTTGGTGATTCCTTGCTTTGAGCCCGTAATGATGATCGACGTGGGAGAGGAGACTGTCGACCTTTCGGTGACGAGAGGGAGCAAGGTGGTTAGACCATGGATCACGCCAAAGAGGTTTGCGTCCATTATCCGGTGGAAGTAGGAGACGTCGGACCAGTCGCCTTTCAAGCCGATGCCAGCGTTCAGTACAAGAAGATCGATTTTCCCATTGTGAGAGGAGGTAATTTGGGACCGGAGGAGAGTTAGTCAAGTCATTCAGGTCTCTCTGCTCGTTTTTAAACACCCATAGAATTTTCATATCTTCAAAGTCAATGAACTATCCTCTTCCATTTTCAAAAGTCTAGCTCAAGTTCCTCTTGAAATGCAGCAAACCTCTCCAACATCAGGAATCACTAACCTTCAATCTCTCATAATCCTCCACTTTCCCAACATCCATCTCAACTGTCTCGATATTCCCCTGTATAGACCTCTTTGCTTCGGCCAAATTGGAAGCGTTGTTGTCAACAAGAATGACATTCATGCCGTACTGAGCGCATCTTGTGGATAGAGCAAGACCAATGCCTGAGGCACCGCCGGTAATAACGGCTGTATTACCTTTGTTGAAGACGGGATTCGCTGACATTTCGGATGTTTGGAGCAAGGAGGAGCTTCTGGCAGGGCAGCGCCGGTGAGGAGTGATGAATAGGGGTTGAGAAAGTGGGATATGATGTTTCTCGACCATGAGCTCAAGAACACGTTTTTGGGTACATGCAGAGAGAGTCTTGTTTATGTATGTATGTATATCCTGTGGGCATAAGGAGGGATGAACGAGGTTGTTTTTGAGACTCTATGAGATATGTAGAGGCGGGAGTTTGTGCTGCTGTGACGCGCAAGAGGGGAAATACCGGACATAAGAAAGGGTTGGTCTTATCGCCGATCAAACTCACGTTGGCTCTTTTATGACAATGATAAATCACGGGCAGGCTTGAATGCTTAGTAGTATAGCCACCAGTATCTCAGTTCTCTAATATACATTCCAATCAGCCAAAATCCACAACCTATCCATCCAAAACCCTCAGTCATGAATTTAATTCTTCCCTACATAAAAAACGCGGGAACAAAGTCGCAATGCAGGACGATTAAATACGTATGATCACTATCATTCAACCAACCCACCAACCAAAAAAGAAAGAAAGAAAGAGAGCCCTGCCGACTCTATTGGCCAGGAAAGAGATACTTTCTGTAATGCTGATGGAGATCAAATATCATGATACCGCAAGGGCTTTGACCCAACCATCCAACCCAGCCTATCTTGGGGACGATTATGGAGCCTGAAAGAAAGTATAGCAGCGTCTTGATAGTTCGTAAAAAGGCCATTTTATAGGTAATATGAAGGGCTGCAAGAAGTGAACCAGAATCTTACTCCGCGCCGCGCTATCAAATGCGAAATAATAGAAAGATGGTATGTCTAGCAACCTTAAGCTCTGCAGAGATTTACTTCGGTGCTTTGTATTATGTGTTGTAAACAAACAACTGTTCAAAACGGTGTTGATAGTCCATTCTTGGACTGCCTTTTACTGAACCGGTGGTTCTTCTTCATCGCCTTCTCAGCTTGCTCTTCGCCTAAGCTGGCTTGGCTCTTGCTAAGATGGTTCCTTCCTGCTCGATCTGAGATGTTGAAGCCTTCAGGATAGGCGGACCCACCATGAATAGTGCTGCTGGGGCTGGAGACAGATGAGCCCATGTTGAAGCCAGTCTCGCTATTGTATGATCCGACCATGCTTTGGGACAAGGCAATATCTTTAGCACGCTCAATCGATTCCACCCACTCTTGAGCCGAACTTTTCGAAGGGTCACCTGTTGTGGGAGAGGATTTCGAGTCCTCAAAAGTGTAGTGGGTGCCGCGCTGAGAATATTAGGAGGAAAATTGTTGGGTTTACAGGGAGACATACCGTATCAACACACCACACCTCCTGGCCCTTCGCATCGATTTGCGTCCGCCATGTGCATTCGGAAGCTAAGAGCGATATCTCTGATTTCGTCTTCTTCTCATCGCCTCCTGCAGCCGCCAAGATAATTCTTGCGCTAGAAGTGACCATTACCAGCCTTTGTCTTTTCTTGGTAGTGCTACCACCAAAGAATCTAGACAGCTTACTCTTCTCGTGGCCTTCGTGCTCTCCGTTTCGAGTATTTGGGCTGTGGGGTAGAGGTGTCGATAAAACCAGCAGATTGCCGAGCTTCAATATGCGCTCATTACTCCGCGTCAAAACAGGAGACCATTCGATGTCAAGTTGGGTCGGAGGGGGAAGTTCAGTGATGACTCGAGGCTGCGGCCTCGTATTACTATTAGAAGAGTTTGGACCTGCTGGTCCTCGCGTAGAGATCGGAGGGGGAATATTTGAATAGCCACCGTTGAGCTTTATCAGGGCATGCTCCTGAGTGGGTGGAATATAAGGCTTTAACCTTGGAGCCTTCTGCCTCCAAAGTCCTCGGCCCCATTGGATACCATCGAAGAATTCATGGTTCTTGATATGTTCGATCGACAATCGTCTCTGAGGGTCGAGTACTAAGAGACGCTCCACCAAATCTCTCGCGGCTGGCGGAAATCCAGGGGGGAATTCATAGTCCAACCCCACAATCTTTTGGAAAGTCTGATATTCATTGCCAGCCTTGAAAGGGGGACGTCCTGTCAGAAGCTGGTATATAATGCAACCAAATGCCCACAGATCGCTTGCCTTGCATGCACTCTTGTCTGTCAACAGTTCGGGGCTAACATACTCAGCAGTACCAACGAAAGAACGAGCTCGAGCCGACTCTTCTTCTTCTCCCGTGATATCGTATGGCTTCGTTGGATCCTTCGGTTTCCTTGGATCTGGAAGTAGCTTTGCTGTTCCAAAGTCTGTAATTTTGATGTACATCTGATCATCCAAAAGAACGTTCTCCGGTTTCAAATCTCGATGAATGACACCCCTGTTATGCATATGCTCAATAGCATCAAGAATCTGAGCCCCATAAAACCGTGTGCACTCTTCATCGAACGACCCTATCTTCTTCAGAACCCCTAGAAGCTCGCCACCACTAGCTACATCCAGAACATAATACAGTGACGAGCTGTCTTGGAATGTGTAATACAATCGTACGATCCCTGGGTGTTCTATCAACCGATTGAGTGTATCCTTCTCGATGTTCACGTATTTGATCTTCTTCTCCTTGATAATGTGCTTCTTATCCAGGATCTTCACAGCATATTCCTTCAAGGTTTGCCTGTCTGTTGCCAAGAGCACAGTGCTGTAAGATCCTTCTCCCAGAGTCCGGCCAAATTGAAAATCCCTGACACCTTTTTTCACCTGTCTAAGCACTAACTTTCCATTCGCATCGTATTCTTCCCTTACACCAACAGCAGCCCCTTTATCCTTCCATTCCTCGTTACTTGGAACCAAATTCCCATCGAGATCATATCTGGCTGCAGAAGCACTCGATGACCCGGGAAGTCCATTCGAATGACTTGCACCTAGCCCTCTCGAGCTCCGCCTGGGTGGTAATGGCGCGTTGCCAGCTGGTATGGGAGTGTTTTGACTATACGACCTTTCTCTATGGCTAGGCTCCCTTGTAGGCACTCCTGCTTGAATAGCTGTCCCTGCTCTCGAATCATTCCTTGATGGTATACCTGTGAACGACGACTTCGAAGACTCATTCCGTAATCCGTAAGAGCCAGGCTCACGGGAGGGTATTGCATTCAAAGGTGGTTGAGCTGAATAGACTCCTGAAATAGGTCTTGATGTTCCCGCATTATGGTAGCCTCTGCTACCGTTCTGCATTGCGCCGGACTGATATGGAGGAAACTGTGCTTGCTGCTGTGCCTGATGATTCAGAGGCATGCTCTGTCGGTATGCTTTAGCGGCTGCAGCTCGTGCTAATGGATCGTTTTGTACTTTGGAGGATTCGTCGCTACTAGACTCCGTTCTGTTGTTGCTAGCTTTCGATTCGTGCATTTGGGGGGTTTTTTGTGAGGTTGGAGGGTTATCCCCGGATGAGTCTCCTCGGCGGAGGATATTGAAGATAGAATGTCTGCGAGATTGAGATTGGGGGTCAGTCGTGGTTTGAATGCCCGTATCTCCTGAGATAGGCGACGGAGTAGTTGCTGTATCGTTGATTACCCTCGACGGCTCCAGCTGAACAATCTCTATTCTAGAATTGGTCGGTACTTCTGGAGAGACATCGCCATCAGAGATATTAGCAATGCGCAAACCACCGAGACTCTGCGAGAGTGAGAGGTCGTTGTTCATTTTGCGTTGGTTGCCCAGTGTGGCTGTGGAGACCCTGACTAGTACTGGCACGACATCTGGTTTGCCTGGAGGGCGGGCCTGTGGGAGTTGAAAGGAGTCGTGGGATCGAATTTGTCGAAGGAGACAGACTACTGTACTGCACTGTATTATGGGCGAGAGAGAATAAAGACTTTGTAATTTTAATTATTATTGATTGGTATATTATTAGAATTTGAGGATTATACTTATAATTCGCTTAGTAATACGCTGATTAGACTTACGACGACTAGTCTCGAATATTATAGACCTGTAACGACACGAATAAGGCAGGCAGACTCAGATGTATATAAGTGTCACGGGCTAAATACACGAGGTTCGCAAAACAAATAGATTAGCTTTTAATAAGAAGATTAAATCAAGGAGAAAAAGAAAAAAAATAGGAGAAGAATCATATAAGGCCTGACCTCTATGCGTTAGTATAAGCGAGAGTTATATATATAAATCATTAAGCTTATCGTATAAGTTATTGAGCAATAAGTCATGGTGGTGAGGGTCATCAACCGCATATATTGAAGTTCTACAGGACAGCTGGCTAAATACAGGTTTGGTGTGTCACGTGCCA